>JAQIWP010001706.1:0-13684 GCA_034695525.1 Euzetes globulus
ACTTAGGTTTAGAACTGAACTCAAATAAGCATCACTTGAATCACGGCTTTCACCACAAAACACCTAATCATCCAATATCTTTTCAAATGGACAGCTCATGAATGGAGGACACCACCCTGGGATTAATTTAAGCTCCAATACTTTGCATTCTTCGAAATTGTATTTGCATCAGCTTCAAAGGGGTGGGAGTGTTAGATTTCACCATTGCTTCGACTCCAAAAATGCATTCTTTAGGATTTCGGATCTTTTTGGATTTGTCGAACACAATATAAGAGCCCATGTTCATTTTAATTGAATTTGAAATCTTTAAATGTTAATTTTTGAAGCTTAATTTATGCATGCTCTTTCAATTGAAAATATACTAAATGAAAATTTTGTCATCCAAGATAATAAAAATAAAATATTTTCGCGCTAATTCGAATCAGTCAAATAAATTTCAAATAAAAAATCAGTTTTTATTTAATCTTTGATAAAAAATAAATATTTCACATGTTTTAATATAATGTTTCAAACAATTTTAGTGACTCTCATAATCTGTGCATTGGTTCCAGGTGAAATTACCTGCCAGAAAACCATCAATTTAAGTGATGGCTCAACGGATGGCGACACCACTGATGTTAAAGAATTGAATTCAATCGACTATTCTGAGTCATCAATTGATGACTATGGCTTTAGCACTACCTCCTTGATCACTAATGGCAACCCGGTCACTGATGGCAGCGTGTTCCGTGAAGGCAGCATGGTCACTGATAGTTCAGATTCCGACTCAAGTTCTCAAGAACAGATTGACTATTCCATGGTTACGGAGTCTGAGATGAAAACAGATAGCATTGGAAGTAAATCTCCATATCAGATGTCTTTCCTCGACAAAAATCGTATTGTGTTCCGAAACTTATCAATTATTCTGTTCTTGTCTGCACTGATCGTCGCTATAATCGTCACTATATTTGCTATCTATGGCTATAAAACTCTATCCAAAGAACTCAATCAAAAATAATTACTCTTTTTTCACTTTAAACTATCAAAATCTAATTCAAATGACTACTATTTTTTTCGATGGTTTCACAAAAATATATTATTTCAGATAAAAAATAAATTCTAGTTATTTTTACCGATTACTAATTAGTTCAATGATTAGTATGCAAAAAAGTTGCATGTTGAATAAAATTATAAATTTTAGTTTTAAAAATGAATTTGTTGCTCCGTTTTTTATTTCAAAACGATTGATTAATGAAAATAAAGTAATTTTATTTTCATGGATAAGATAACCGTATGTTACTTATTCAAATAGATGAATAGATGAATAATCGACAAAAATATAACAATATTGAATAACTAACGAAATTCCAGATATTGAAATCCGAATATAATATCGATCGAAACTATAAATATAATGCATACAAGAATTAGGTATGTGGTCATATCATAATCGAATTTTTATGTAACTTTTCTGATATAAAAAAATGCAAATAAATGTTTCATTTCTCTAAAATAAACTGTTTATATATTGTTTTTAGTATTATTTTCAATATCGTCGTTTCAATAAGTTTTATAAAAGAATTTGAAATATATTAGGATTAGCCTGCACAGATTTAGATTACGCTTGAATACATGCCAATGATATCAACTTAATTGAATAAATTCCTTTTATTTGACATGAAATACGGCTATTTTCTTCGCTTTAAATTGACAGCCAGTCAAAATGCTTAGAAATAATACTGTCTTGTTGAATTTTATAATTTATTTGACTAAATCTGATTTTAGTTTTCGTTTAAATCTGTATTAATATAGAAAAATAAATTCTTTTCTATAAATTATTTTTTATTTTCGTTATACTGTATAACCCACACCGCAGGTCATAATTCGGGTAAAACTTCTCTTTTTTTCTTTAGATAATGATTTGTGACCAAAGAATGCTTTCAACAATTACCACAAATATTTTCATCTATTTTAAGGCTTTTGTTTTTTGTCTATTACCTGAATTATTTTATTGCCTTTCGAAAAGGACAGATTCCTAACTATTACTTCGATATTATTCATCACTTCGGAGGAATACCACAATTCATATATTCGCTGGTTTTTCTATATGGACTTATCGCGCTTTTACTCGTTTATTTATTCAATTTTCCGGGCAAATTGAACAAGGATTGGTTAAAGGTATTACTTATTCTACACACATATGATTCAATAAATATAACTGACGTACAGAGACCCTCAATATTTCAACGAAAAATAACTCAAATACTTAAGAGACTAAAGAATGTCCAAATTGTGTCCCTAATTATGTTTAAATCGGTTATCATTTTGACTGCAATATTGAATATAACAATAATGTTTATCCAACTATTTCATCAATTTCTTAATTTATGGCATTATCACAACATTGATCAGCAAATCCTATGCTTATTATGCAGTGCCAACATTTGTTTACTCAATTTTAGTCTATTTGATCGTCACTGGCTTTTGTCTGATCAGATTTCGAGCCTTAAATGAGGAATTGGAACAAAATTGGGACTCAGTTTCCGTACGACTAATCGCTTAATCGCTAAACACAACAGTTTTTGTTGTAATATAAAAAATTCAATAAATTCTGGAAACGATATCTCTTTGTTATTGTTTTTATTGCAAATCCCGTAAATCTTTTAGTTTTGCATCAGGTGCTGCTCTCCACCACAGAACCACTCATTGAATATATATGCTGTGCTTTACTTTTATAATATGTTTTTCACTGAATTTATTGATGAATTTGTTGAGCGCTTCGATAAATAGAGAATCAAATAAATCATTTCACAATTTACTTCAACTCAAAATCACTTCTCATTCAAGACCTGCGATTCAGCTTAAAGTTTGATTCAATTAAATGATGGGCAAGGAATTACACACTTTACATCCCAAAACTTGAAAAGTTTTATGTACCCCCTTGATTTTAAAAAAATGTGTACTGTGAGAAGCACAATGGTTTTATATTGTCCACCATTTTACAGAAAATGTTCAAACCTCGGTAAAAGTAGAGTTAAATAAAACGGTGTACTTAAAGTCCTCTTTAGAAAATAGCCTTGACATCCCTAGACTTTGCTCATCAGTGAGTCATCACTGTTCTAATTGAAAAAATATATTTCAAAATTGAATTCACATTTTATTAATTGATTTGAAAGCTAAACAACTGTATAGAAAGAGTTGGCACTAAAAAGTGGTTAATTGGCTTTTCGTGTGGCAATCAATTTATCATCACTTCAAACATCGTTTTCAAACTAATGTAAAGTAATTCACAATATTTTGAATAAAATATTAATTTATTTTTAGCCTCAATTTTATTTTAGTCTATTATACTGTTCGGTCGTTTTTTCTTATTGACTCATAATTTAAGAGTCATAAACTTGGAAATAAAATCAAATACAGTTCATCCTCTGCTTAAAAATACTATTAATGAATTAAATTACAAAGTTTCGGTTGACGTTTTGCCTAAATTATTCCTATTTTGAAGATACTTCGGCATCATTTAAGCAAGACATTCCTCTTCTACCTAGACCCATTTGCTAACTCCTTTCCTAGGCGAAGAGTTGAGGAGCTTGGTCACCCGACTATATACCAATTTATCTATAAATAGTTTTCCTGACAGATATGATCATTAATTTGTTGGCAAATGTCGATTTATTCGCTATTACCTTACCGTAGATCCTAGAGTTTTAAACCACCAAAATCATAGCCATAAAAATTTCATTTTGCCTGAGCCTCACATTATTACCGAATTTTACCCAAGTTTTAAAAAATATTGTTAATAGAGTTTAGAAGAACTGAATATATAATTGGTGTTATTAATAGTTCTGGAACCCTTTTTGACAACTTGTTTAACTACAAATGTAGGCCTTAATAAACTCATATGAATATAAATTTATTTATTATTGAATGTAAAATATTTTTTGTTTGAAATGAAAGAGTTTTTTATTTCTTTTATTTAACAAAATATGAAGGAAACCAATCTTTATAGACCCGACTATTAGTTATTGAATAGAGTAGAGTAGAGCTACTGTTAAACGAACATTCATTTCAATGGTTTCACAGAGAAAATATCAATAAAATTATTTTGAAAACTTTATATTTACTCTGAAATATTATGAAATGACAAAAACAGGAAACCTATAAACAAGAAAAAGATAGGGTTTTACGTCAAAGAAGTTACTTTAAATTAAATTTGAAGTTAAATAATAAATAAAACTTATTTTTGAAACCATGGTTTGTGTAAACATATGTTCAGCTTAATCTTTAACCGAATTAACTCTGATCAGTTGAATATTCAACTAAGCCATTTACTAAATCACATCATGCTTTGAGCAATTTAATTAAAAAACTATAATTAGTTTTATGTATCAAATTTCACTGAACTTTCATTATATAAATTATGTTTAATAAATGGATAAGGACAAACAAGCCAAAACAAACACTATATTATTAATGTGTTTATCAGTTAAACAAGATTATTTTCTATTGAATTTTTAAAAATATAAAATTCAAAACAACTATTAATGATAGCAATAATGTATCATGAGGATTATTATTTAAACTTTGATAATAACAAATTTTTGTCTAAAATTAAAGATGTATAAGCTGAAAATGCTAAAGAATCATGGCTTAATAGTGAAATTTATAAATTTAGTTCCATGAACTAGCAAATTTATTAACATTATATGTATTAATATATGATAAATTAACAGTTTTACAATAGTTTGGCACAACTTTATGAGCATTTAATCTTTCGTTAATTAAATTCAGAAATGGCCAATTAAATTTTTTTCAGGGATATATGTGGGGATATTTCGTCTAAAGTGCTGATTGGGGTTATGGGGGAGGGTAAATGATAGACGGAAATAGCTCCGGAAACTGCCGTTTTCTTTAAAAATAGGCTTATTTCCGGTGCTTTTAAGCCGGTGATTAGCATAATTCATTTTTAATTTGGTTTTTCTGCAAAATTAGAGGTTAAATTCCTTTAAAAACTGAACAAAATAGATTTTCGGAAGCCATTTGTAAAATATCTGTTTTTTTTGCCGACATTGCCAAAAAATTGCCCGCTCGCTTCGCCGGAACGGCGGTAGGAGGCAGTGCTTTCAGTTTACGGGGGTTTATTGACCATCTCTGTTAATTGCAATTGAAGCAAATGTAACGACATTACTGAAGATCACACACTCTTTTACAGATTGATCACTTACCATAAGTAGACACTATTTTAAATTATACTTGGTAATAAATTAAATGAATTATTGAATTTGTCAATAAATAACTGAACGTTTGGCTGTTTTTATGAAACATAACTAAAACTGTTTCTTTCAAAAAATAATAAATTTAATAATAATTTTGAATTAAATCAAATTCTATAAAAAGTTATCAGATTTTCGATTCCTCAATAAGCAAGGATACTTTTTTGGATGTAACGGAATTCATTTTAATATTATTCTCATTGTCAACGTTGTCGAACAGTTTTGGTGATCCGTTAGTTGTGGCCAAACGCAGAGCATTAGTGCGCTGCAGATTGTTTTTGCCCCTGGTCGAACTGGTCGATGATACTTCGAGAAATGAGCCAGTCCAACAGTTAATTCTTGTGCACTGGACTATATTTTTGATCTCTTGACGGAAGTGTTTGTTCAGACAGAAGTAGATCCAAGGGTTGTAACAGACCTAAATAAACAAGTCAGTTTAGAAACTAATCAATAAATACATTTAAAATTTAAGATTTTTAAAGTTCATTTTATTGTCTATTTGGAAAGGCGACCGTCTAGACTCTTGCAAAACATGTCTGGCTTATTTAGTTTAAGACTTCAATCAGATTAAGATATTATATTATTGCATAATTTTGACTAAAATATAAATTGAAGTGAATATAAAATGAAAGTTGATTTTTACTTTTTCATCATCTTCTCATTTAGTTGTTTTCTAATAATGTTCCCAAATATAGCTTAATCTAGAGCACAATCTGTAGAACACAATGGTTGTGCAAATACACTAGATCTATTGAATAGATAAACAGCAAAGCAATTCAAGCATCGAAGTATCACTTGAAGCAAGTAAAAGTGATTGTCAGGGTGGTGTTGAGACAAATATTCTTCGTTAATTTTGGGGATATTTTACGAACACAGCCAAGAACCTTTCAAAAACTGATACAATTTTCACTACAATGACCACCTTTTGCCCCATTATTTTATGAAAAACTAATCCCTCCCCAAATGACAGATACCTTGATCATCCCCTATTAGGACATTAGTTGAATCTTGCAGATTTGCCAAAACAATTTCTAATCAAAAAAGATATGAAAAGCGATTAACAGATAAAATACTTACAGAACTCATAGCAAACCAGTGACAGACCAAAAACCAATTTATATCCAGAATATTAGTCTCAGTCCTGAACTCCGAATAGATGTGGTATATGTTGAGGGGTAGCCAACAGATTGCGAACACTAGTACCACAATGGCCAACATTTTGATGGTCCGTCGGCGAGACTTTTCTCTTGTCTTTTGTTGATCGGAATCTGTGGCCAACAGTTTGAACCAAATATTAATACTGATTATAATATATGCAAAAGCAGTTATAGACAGCGGCACAGCATATTGTGTGAGGAATGTGAACATCGTTATTATCTGTCGGTAAGTGCGTTCTTGTGATGGGTAGAGGGCTCGGCAGCGGTACAATGTCTTGTGACCTGAAATCTCGACCACTTGATTGAAGGCGACATTAGGTATGGAGAATGTGCCGGCAGTCAGCCATATAACCGCTATTATAATAACTATGGGCACTGATGTGGACAGTCGTCTGTGCAGCGGATTTATTATAGCCTGATATCTATCGATTGCTATTACTGTCATCGAAAATGTCGAAACATATCTAAAATATTTCAGTAAAAAAGGAAAAGAAAATAATAAAATCAACATTTTTTCACTCATTTATTACTTTCTATTCTACAAACTATTAATAAAAACTATCAAAAAAGCACTTGACCAATCTTTCTCAAGTATTTACCATCATTCAATTTGCATATCTTCAAGCTAAGTTCAGTCACTTGAAGTTATAATCTAATTCATTTCGAGATAAGCAAGGTAGCAAAATAATAATAAAATGAGAGACAGATCATAAATTTGAATAGCAATCAATATTCTAGAGCTGAACGACAATTCTCTATTTTAATACATTATATAATATGCTTATGATATACAATAAATGTTTCAAAAATATATTTGCAACCATTCACTCGTTATAACTTTGTGAAATTAATTAGTCCTAGTGCATCATTTCGTTCATAATTTAATTACATTAAACTATAGCTACTTTGAAGTCAATTTTTCACTTAAAATATCGAATTTTGAAATAATTATATTTAAGTAGATAATTTCATTCATTGAAAATATCTAGCTTATTACATACAAATTTTTCAAAACAACAAGAGAATTTGTTCGCACATTCGCACTAATGAACCTTAGCGTACATCGGGGATGGTCAAGGCCCTTGACTCAAGGGGGAGCATATCAACTAAAACCTTAAACAGATTCCTTAACTATTTTTGCCTCGAAAAGTTTAACATTAGGTGTACGAGATCTGTTAGGGTTTTGGAAATATTTTCATTAAAATTTGTTACACTTTTCTGAAATATCCCTCTTTAACCACCCGGTCTCATTTATGTAAAACATTTATCTCATTAAATCTCACGAGGATACAACGGGTATATTCGGAGCAGGTTTTGAATGTTTCGAGGAGCCAAGATGATTTCAAAATTAATCATGACTATGTGGAATGAAAAGTTCAGCTACTGGTCATTAATTATTAAATTCGTGGAAATATGAGCTTACATTAGCTGAGAGCCAAAGCATTCAATTTTCAATGCATTGAAATAGAGAGCAAAAAGGGTTCAAATTTCTTAAATGTTCGCTAAACTAAAAACCAGTGGTTCTAATACTAACCCTAGAAAAAAAGCTCAAGATACATCTCAATTATCTTTGGTCAGTATCTCGATAATTCAAACCAAATATACATGAATATTTTCCAAATTATCATGAATCTTTGAAACTTTCCAAAACTTCTCAGAATATACATGATTTATTTTCAAGTTAATTGTTAATCTATATTGACAATTAATTTAAATTAAATATATACTTTGTTGATAAAATTTGAGCTCATATGAAACTTTTTTAAGATAATATTCTTTTACAACGATATTTAAACCCAGGTCTGAAAATAGATTCAACCAAATTTCAAGCTGTTCAGCTTTTGTCGGTACTTTCAAAAACTCTTTTTCGTGAATAAATTTTTCTTCTGAACTTAAATCCCTGAAAAAGTCGGTAATCCAACTGATGTTGGAATATATTTTCCCATTCAAGGACAAAATTCGGCTCATATTTTTGACCAGAATTTCTTTGTCTTTTATCCAATGCAAACAATGATTAGTAAATATAAGCGGTATTTTGCCTTCAAGGTTCTGGATAGCAAATGGCAATTTTTCCCACTCGACACTAAAATCTTGTACAAATTATTCTATTTTATCTTGGGAGGGGTGTTCTTTAGCGAATTCTATCATGTTTTGGTCGACATAAATAACATAGATTTGTTGAGGTTAGGGAAGTTCAAATAACTGGAGCGTAACATTTCCTGTTCCACAGCCAATGTCCAAAATTCTGTCAAATTTTCTAAATAAAAAATAAATTAAAATTTGAAATAAGTTTTATTAATCGGTTTAGATTTTCAGCCATTATCCTTTGAATGAATCCTTTCTATCACTCATTTGGAATTTTTTAGAAATATTGTATTCGTTTACATCGATTTCCATTATTCCACAAGTGATCAAAATTAACGTGGTCTCAGTTTTAAAAATTACTTGATTGTAAATTTAATTATTTAAATATAATAAGAATTTCTTTGTAAGGTTTCAGTCAAGAGTGAAACGGAAATCACGTTCGTTCCGTTTCTTTAAGGGTTTATCTCTGTAAAACCCCATATAATCAGTGAAAACAAGCCCTATTCTGCCCATACGCAAACTAGGGCAGGTTTCTCTATAAAACACGCCGTAATCTGCTTACTGTCAAAAACACGCCCTAATATGCGGGTGTACAGATTAGGGCAGGTTTTCTAGTTTAATCTTTTAATTCATGTCTTATCATTATTTAATATTATCTTATGTTTTGTTAATGCTTTTGGTGATTGTCTTCCCTATCCTGCCCATACGCAAATTAGGGAGCATTTTATATACACTCCCTAATTTGCTAGCATACAGATTAGGGCAGTTTTTCTTATTAACTCTTATATTTCGTATTTAATCATTATTTGGTTCTCTTTTATGTTTTATCTAATCTTTTAATGAATACACGCCCTAATTTGCATATAGGCAAACACGACCCCGCTTTGCGTGTGTACAGATTGGGGGAGACTTTAATGTTAATTATATATTCCTATTCTAAAACATATTATTTTATTAGATTCAATATTTGGGGAAAACACGCCCTTAATTGCTAGTATACAGATTAGGGCAGGTTTTCATATTTCATTATATTTCGTTTTATTTATTATTTGTGACTATTTTATGTTCTTCTAATGTTTTAGTGATTTTACTCCCTATTCTGCCCACACGCAAATTGGGGCGCAAACTCAAATATATACCCGGTTTGCGCGTGTACAGATTGGGGATGATTTTAATGTTAAATAGATTATTTCTATCTGAAACATGTTATTTAATTAGATTTAAAGAACTGTAAAATACACGCCCTAATATGCGGGTGTACAGATTAGGGCGTATATTCCATCCTTTATCTGTTTGAAAACACGCCCTAAAATGCGGGTGTACAGATTAGGGCGTATATTTATATTTATTTATCAATAATTTATATTAATAATTTATGTAAGATCCTATTGCCTGTGCGAGAGATGGCGCCACCGTCGACAACAATGTGTTGGGGCGGATGTCCGGCGCCATTAGTCAGTCTTGTTCTGGACACCAGACAGAACAGTCGTGTCTTTTGTATTGTGTTTCCTAATAAAACTGTTTTGTCTCTGAAAGTGTCTTTTACTTTTAATTATAGTTTTATTTAATTGTGTGCCCGCGTCGGGGCTTAAAGAGTGTCCCTGTGGACAAAGGAGAAGTTCGTCGGCGCCTACATTCAGTTAAATCTAACTTTAATCTAAAAGTGGCCAGTGTTAGTGATCCCAAGATCACCACTCGGCAGCCATCTTTTTGAAGACACGTTGCGCCTGAAAACGCGCCCTAATTTGTACAAACTAGGGCGTGTATTCGAATACACGCCCCAATTTGCTAGTGGGCAGATTAGGGAGCCTTTTCCTGGGAAAAGTTGCCCTAATTTGGGCCCTTTTGAAGAGCGATTTGCGCGACGCCTTGCTGGAAACAGGCCAGGACAAGGCCCAACAGTAGGGACCCGTCCGGGCGGTTACATATGCGGGTGTATAGAATAACTCAACCCCGCTTTGCGTGTGTGCAAATTGGGGTACCCTTTAATGGTAAATATCAGTCCTATACCTTATTATTTATTTTATTATATTTAAACTATAATCTTTTCCCTTCTACTGTTACTGTTCACCGGTACGGTTCGTTTTTAGGGTGGGGGTATGAAACGGAAATCACGTACGTTCCGTTTCTTTAAAAGCTTATCCCAGATAAACCCATGTTATTAGTTGAAAACAAGCCCTATTCTGTCCACACGCAATAAAGGGCGCATATTCAAAAACACCCTAATATGCGGGTATACAGATTAGGGCAGTTTTTCTTATAAACTCTTATAATTCGTATTTAATCATTAATTAGTTCTCTTTTATGTTTTACCAGATCTTTTAATGAAAACCTTCCCTAATTTGCATATAGGCAAATACGCCCCCGCTTTGTGGGTGTACAGATTGTGGGAGATTTTAATGTTAATTAGTGTTTCCTATTCTAAGACATGATATTATATTAGATTCATTGTTTTGGGGAAAACACGCCCTAATTTGCATATAGGCAAACACGACCCCGCTTTGCGTGTATGCAGATTGGGGATGACATTAATGTTAATTATATAATTCCTATTTTATGACATGTTATTTAATCGTTTTCTATTAATTGTTATTTATTGTATAAAATGTTATTTAAAATCCTATTTAAAGATATCTTTGAAACTATTAACTATTGTAAATGTCAACCCTTTCTTACACTGGAAAACACGCCCTAATATGCGGGTATACAGAAAAAGGCGTGTATTCCCTTCTTTACTTATTGTAAAATACGCCCTAATTTGCTAGTGTACAGATTAGGGCAGGTATTTATATTTATTTATCAATAGTTTTATTAATAATTTATGTTAGATCCTGTTGCCTGTGCGAGAGATGGCGCCACCGTCGCAACAATGTGTTGGGGCGGATGTCCGGCGCCATTAGGGGGTCTTGTTCTGGACACCATACAGAACAGTCGCATATTTTGTATTGTGTTTTCTTCAATAAAACTGTTTTGTCTCTAAAAGTGTGCTTTCATTTTAATTATAGTTTTGTTTAATTGTGTGCCCGCGTCGGGGCTTAAAGAAAGTCCTGCGGGACTAATGAGAAGTCCGTCGGCGCCTACATTCAGTTAAATTTAACTTTAATTAAATTGTGCCAGTGTTAGTGGTCACGTGGCCACCACTCGGCGGCCATCTTTTCGAGGCACGTCGCTGAAAACGCGCCCCAATTTGCTAGTGTGCAAACTAGGGCGCACTTTTGGAAAACGCGCCCCAATTTGCTAGTGGGCAGATTAGGGAGCCTTTTTGGAAAAGCTGCCCTAATTTGCGCCCTTTTGAAGAGCGCTTTGCGCGACGCCCTGCTGGAAACAGGCCCAGGACAAGGCCCAACCGTAGCGACCCGTCCGGGCCGTTACATATGGTGGAGGCGCCGCCGGAACGTCCCCCAATTCCGGTAAATCGATCCCTTTGGATATCACCCTGTGGTGAAGCCTGTCGCCCTGTGGCGAAAACCGTTTGTTTTGTGGGCCCTCTGGCCAAAACTTTTGATTTTGTTCGCCTGTTGCGAAAACTGCCGGTCCTGTGACCGAGAACTTTTTTTGATCCTGTGATCATTATTAACAGCCCTGTGGTTGTTGTCGCCCTGTGGCGAAAACTTTACCGGTCCTGTGACCGAAGAAATTTTGAGAGACCCTGTGGTCTGAACATTAACTTTCGTTTGGTCAGCCTGTGCCGTCCAACAGTCCTGCTGACTGCCGGTCCTGTGACTGGGCGAAAACTGTACGTTTCTTGCGTGTTCCGGGAAAAAACGCCCTAATTTGCGACAAGCGACGAAGAAGTTTTGGCGACGGACGACTGATCGACTACCAAGGATCCCTGTGGAAACTGGAGCCCATCGGTAACGTGAGTCAAACTTTTTTTAACGCTTGTTTCACCCGTCTTGCGCGCAATCCGTACCGCTCGCGGTGATTGTGTGCACACATAAAAACATTTCATCAACAATATTGGACTTTAATCGGTAACGACTACGGCTAAACGCCGCATAACTTTTTACGGACTATTCTTTGATTTATCCTTTTGAACTGACGCTCCGATTTTCACCAAATCATCGTATTTTGGGTGTCATATTTCGTTCGCATCGATATCATTTTGGCAAATATTTTGTGATATTTATTTAATTTTGTGCTTATTTTACGTCTTTATTAATTTTCATTAGAACTTATTTATTGGCATAAAACGCTCCCTAATTTGTCAGTATACAGATTAGGGCGCATATTTCAATTAATTTGTGATATTTTCTAAATATTATTTGGAATACAATTAACATCACTTCATCGCATTTCGCACAATATTATCCACATTTTCAACATATATAAGTTTTCGTATATTTGCAAAAAGCCTCCCTATTTTGCACACCCGCAATAAAGGGAGTGAAATTGAAAAATTATATTTATTATTATTGGCTAATAATTTCATCGAAAAATAACATTTATTAGCTTTGTAAAGAGCTACAACTAACGGCATTCGACTTCATTTCAACGTCACTTCCATTTGTTTAAATCGGGGAAAACACGCCCTAATTTGCTATAGGGCAAATTACGGAAGTTTTTCTCAAATATCAAAACAGTTAATAATATATTTTATTCAACAAATAATAATTAACGCCACAATGTCTGGCAATATTTTTAACGACGCAATGAAAGATTTTGTCGGCTCATCAACACTTGTCAAACCGACAAATCATTCAAAGGGTGGGGGAGTGTCGGCTGGCTACGCCGACATTTCAAACACTAAATTGAAGACAGCGTCGACCGTCACCTCCCGTCTAAGCAGTTCAACAAAGCCTTTATTACAGCTCTACGAGGAATACGTCTTGCCTTATATGAACGGAGACGACATTGAAGTTTTGTCTACGACTCTCGGTAACTTTAAAAAGCTTTGCGGGAAATATATTTCAAAGGAGGAAAGACTACGGAAAGTAGAGCGTTGGCTCATGGGAGATGACTCCACTCTCCTTCCTGTATTTGACAGACAAATTCATTTATGGCAGAGACTTCGCGACGAAGGAGCTGCCGTCTTGGAAAATAGATTGCGAGTTTTAATCGATCGCTGGCAGCGTCAGAAAAAGTTGGCGGAACAACGGGCTGAAGCCGCCAAAAATATTGTCGACTACGAGGTACGACCTGATGTCGAAAAATGCAGCGTAAACTCAGTCACTTCTCAAGAATACTCTG
>JAQIWP010001707.1:0-13680 GCA_034695525.1 Euzetes globulus
GAGAGAGAGAGAGAGAGAGAGAGAGAGAGAGAGAGAGAGCACAGATAGGCTGACAAAAAATAACATTGACTTTTATCGGATGCCTGGTCTGGAAGTCTTATATGTTAGCGAAGACTTATTTTACACAATTATAGCCACATCTGCACATCCGCTGCAATTAAGTGTTGCGACTCTATTGCGACCCAAAGAAAATGAGCGCAAAATATATGCAGAAAAATAGTGAAAAATATAATAAATTATTTATTATAACAATTCTTAACAGTTCTTAACGCAACATAAAAACTCTGTTAAATTAAAGTCTAGTTTTCTCTTTTTTTTGGCAAACATTTAAATGTCTGTAATTTATTGTTTCATTTTCGTATGTATGAGACGTGAAGTCGGTCTCACCCCCTCGCTGCCACCCTCCCTTTCCCCTCAGAAACTTCTATTATCGGAATTATACTCAATTTTTACCACTTTTTTCACTCGAATGTTAAGATCTGAAGATAGAGTCGGTTTAGAGTTTAGATTAAATTCTCGTTGTTTTGTTGTTTTGTATTAACTCCTCTTTTCTTTTCTGAAGGGTTTCTCTCAAATAACTGATAGACTTTAATGCCTTTTCCCTTCAGTTTTATTACTTCGACTTTTTTTTGTTTTAATTAAATTATTATTATTTTTTGTTTTGGAAATATTTTGCCGATTTTAAGGTCAGGTTAGATAATGTGAATGTCTCCTAATATGACTGAATTTTGTCGGAGAAAATTAATTAGAATTTATTGGATGTCAAGATTTACCTCATATTTCAATTAAGTATAAACTTTTTAGTTGTTTTACTCCATTATTACCATTAATTATAACACAATTTATTATTCAATTTAATTGAATAAAAAATGACAAAAATTAGCCAAAAATAAAATTCAAAATATTCAGTACTTTTGGAATATAAATATCCAGTAATTATGACAGAAATGATTAGAGGCAAGGAGTTCTTGGTCCTTTTTAATCATTTATCAAATGACTGGCCAAGTGACTCTCCTCTTAGTTATCTCCGAAATCAATCGATATTTGAAGCATTCGAAGAGTCAATAACTTGTCTGTAAGACAACTGATCCAAAAGTCTATTAGTTTTTAACTTATGTAGTATTCAAAAGAAGTATTATTTTACAGCAAAAATTTATCGCAATCTTCAATCTATGGGACCGACTGTTTTGAAAGTACAGCTGTTTATCTCTATTATGAAACTTTAATCTCATTGACTGTCAGAATGGTTAACAAGTTCTTCGCATTTGACTTTAATAACTAACAAACAATATTCAGGTTTCCCTGGAATAGTAATGCGATTTAATTTCAACTGGCAATAAATAAATGATAGTTCCCAAAGATTATAGACATGGTTAATTTTTCAACAGACATTTTTTGTAAAAGATTTGTTAAATGCTGAATTATTAAGGTTATTTAAAAAATAAAAATAATAACGGTCTGCATTTGAACGGAAAAAAACTTTTTTGTCGGATTATTGTCTTGAAGTTAAGCTAATACTCATTCATAAATCAGTAGACTTAATCTTGCAATGTTTTGAACTTTAGAAACAAAATCTGTAAAAACATTATTACTTTAATTATATGATATATTTATATGAATTTATTGTTTTAATAATAATGTGATTCAAAAATCAACCGGAAATTTGGTATAAACTTAATTGACTTTTAATGAGTTTAAATACTGTATAAAAACAATATTTAATTTTTTCCGAACCAAATATTAAACGCGAATATGAAAAATGTAATTTAAATTGTTCTAACAAAGGGAGGAATAGCCAAATGAACCTTAATTTGCCCAGTCTGCAATTATTTTGACGGCAATGACTGGTTGAAAGAACCATCCCCTTGGTCATGGTCTTAACTCTAATGGTATGGAAAAATAAAATAACTATTTAATTGATTAACACTTGAAAAATATGAAAGTCATTCGTTTTAATAATGGCATTGAATTTAATGAATATCTTGGAATAGAAGTAAGGCTCCGATAAAAGAGAAAGTGTGAGAAACGTTTTCAAAAGTAATTTTGTCGACCATTCCGTTCATTAATTCATTTGTCGCCAAAGAAATGGGTTTGTCTTTGATTTTGTGTATTGCAATCCAAATCACAATTAACTCTATTATTAAATATAATGCAGTTTTGAGTGATTGATGAACTTTTCGGCGCTTTTTCCACATTAATTTCAAACAATAACTATAAGAGGAAAGCCATTTCTGCACCGTATCATAAGGAAATAAACTTTATATACATTATATTTTCTATTGGCATGTGCAAGATGCCACCTGGCTCATCATTATCGTTCTTGCGTAATACTTAACAAGTTATGAAAATTGCTTGATGAAATCAATCCAATTTTGTACATAAACACTCAGTATTAGACATCTGCTTGAAATTACCTTGATATAGAAAAATAAAGGCTTAAACCCGGATACACTATAATTAGATTTTTGTATTTTATTTTTTATAACCCTGAATAAATATTATAATTTTAGTGGGAACATGTTGGTAATTTATTCATTGGAAGAGCCATTTGAAACCTGAGTGATATTCTGTGCTCATCACTGGTTGCTATTAGCGTTATATGAGTTATTTGAAAGTATATTATTCTCTATTAAATTGAGTGATGTTTTCATATCGTTTAGTGAAAGAGTGGCAAAACTGAATGCCATTATTATATAATAGTTGAACGACAGCCCAAAAGAATTAGTGTCTCGTCCAACAGTCATATAACATCCGGCACACAATTAAAGGGTTCAGTCGAGTGAGTGCCGGTCTCTCAGTAAAAAAAGAACTCATATCTAACTTATGGTAACAATAATTGAACCGAAAAAATAGAGAACTTTTTTTTGTTGCACAACATATTGTCGTATAAAACATATTGTTTTTCCGAATAAATAATAGCTTTGAAGTGAATTGAATACATTTTTTGTCGGACTTTTCTATACATAAGACAAATGAAAACGAAAGCATGAAATTGAATGCATATTATCTCTGTTGACAATTGTTGTGTGGATGTGATAGGTATCTGATAACATATTCAAAAATGTTTTTGTGTCTATTTTGTGTGACATTGCGTTTTGTCATCAAATGTTATGTCATATTTGGGGTCAAATCTTTTTGTTAGTCTTATCCGAAGGAATATCTCGAGTGCTATACAATTGATTTGAAACAGTTTCTGATAAGAATTTTACAAAACAAACTTTGGAACTGATTGTCATCAATATATAAAGTTTGTATTATATAAATAAATGTATTTCCCCTTTGAACTTGATAAGTTTGTCATTATTAATGACTCATTATTGAGTTTCAAACTTTTTTCATTAGTTTTTTTGAAATAGAATTTTGAAAAATAATAATAAGAGAAGTATTGATGAAAGGGTTGAAAATTTATAGATCCGTTCTGACAGATGTCCGGATACTTTTCCTATGTTCTCAACCCCTTTGATAGCGTCTAATAAATTAACTAAACGACAGTCAATTCGATTGAAAGACATTATCATTAGGTCTGAACTGAAGAAAAGTTAAAAATAAATAAAAATAAGAAAAATCTCAAAATCTAAACGATAAGAAGTCTGAGTCCGAGAATCAGTTGAAGGGAAAAAAGTGGTCAAAACAATAAGAAAATCGACAAAAAGTTTCTCTTAAGTCATTTGTAATCATAATAACTATAATAAAGATCGAGACATAAAATGTGAAAAAATTGAAAGTAATATCAAAGTCGACATCTATTTCGATGAAGACTGCTATCAAAAAATTTTCATTCCTTTTCTTGTTTTACTCTTTGCTTTCATAGAACATTGTTTTTCGGGTAAATAATCTGAACTCAAAGTGGCGTAACCTTGCAAAACAACTAAAAATTCACATAACAATTCCGAGAAGAATTTTATTGTTCATGATAAATTTCATCATTACAAAGAACATGCAAAAGAGATATGCAAGCTAGTCAAATAGTATCTGGCATTTCTTTATTTGATAGCTACTATTAAATTGTTATCAGTTAAAGTTTCATATAATACAAGAATCAGCAAACAATGAACATTCAATTTTGGATGTATAGCCAAGTTTATCTTAAAAATCCTTTCCAAACAACAAAATAAAGTTTCAGATAGGAATTAGAAGGCTTTGGAAAATTTTAGGCTTCCTAATTCAAGGTTAAATAATTGGTTCCACCTTGCTGACTTTAACCAAACAATGAGATTCTTTGTCTTTTTTTACACACGCCTTCAAACACAGTGTTCTTAGTAATAATCTGAATATAATAATGGCTTTTATTCAGTGGTTTAGTCGTTATGAGTACCAAATACTATGCAAATTATCATTTTATTTTTCTTATACTCTTTTTTTGCTAGATTATTTAATGAAATAATTGACTTCTAGGCAGTCAGACATGTCTTCAGGCATTAGGTCTTTGTCTTTTCGTCTCTTTGAAGACAATAATAGTAATGACAAAAAGAGTTTTTTTCATTTTCTTAATTTAGTTTTTGATTTTTTTGTCAACTTTTAAAAATTTCAAGAAAAAGATATTGTCTGAAAAATATGTTTGAAAAATGACTTCGAGTAAACTGCTTTCAAATTGTTTATTAAATTATGAATTTATTTTTTGAATAAAACGTCTGCAAAAGAAATGCTTAATTTGAATATTTTCTGCGAATAAATTCTAATTAACTTTTCTATTAATTATAATTTTTTGATTGAAATGACAAATATTATGAATGTTTAGGAATTTTTCAGCGAATTTTAATTTGAATTCTAATAATATTCTTCAAAAATTGAAATGAATTCTCGAAATCTATTTATTATTTGTTTGTTATCTAAAAATTTGAATAAATAGGAAAAGAAGCTCTCATTCAATAGGAAAATGACTTTTCAAATGAGATTTTTAATTACATTGCGATTAATATTTTGCAAAAATAATTTTCATTGCCTTTCAAAAGATGACTTTTGAAACAAATTATACTTAAGTTTTAGTATTGAAAGCAAAGCAAAAATACTTTTTGATAAAAATCTTAATTGAATTTCTTTTTTTTTCGCTCTTCTGTTGCGAATAATATTAATAATAAATCTAATTATTTATTCCTCTTTTCTCTGCTATCATCTGAAGTCCAGATGTATTTCACTGTTAACTCTTCGGACACATCCAATCAGTACGTAAATTAGATAAAGGCGTGCAGTGATTTAATGAGCTAGCCAAGAATCATTGCATCCAGTGTAGTTTATTGAACTTTTAATTGAGGTAAAACGACCGAAACTCAGCAATTTATGTGACAGATGTTTGAATATTAATCTTTGATATGAGAGTCAAGATTATGTTGAGTCTCAATATCTTTTTAATTAACAAAATTCGGATAACCTTGATTATGGCCTTTTATTTTATTAGCTACCTTTTCTCTAATTTGATTACGATCTGTGAGCTAGTTCATTTGACTTATCACCCGGATTATCACGTACTGATTGAACGGCCCGTTTGAATTAGAAAATTGAAACGTTTTGGTTATAATTAGATGAAAACAATTACAATATATTTAGTTCTTATTTTTATTCACGACTTTTGAATAAATCTCTTCAATTGGTTTGAATTCAGTCTAAACTAAATGATAAATTTTCCATAATTTTCAATGTTTTGCGAAAAATCGCTGAGAAGACTACAGTTTGCAGTCAATTATAGAGCAGATGCTCTTCTCTGACACAAGACATAAATATAATTTGTGTATAAATAGCGTTAAAAATATTAATAATCGACTCAATATTTTTATTTGTCTTTTTATCACTGACTCTGATCTTTCTTTTCACTGAAAACTGCAGAGACTCTTAGTTTTTAGACTTCAAATTGAATATTTCAGCACAAAATTAATGATTCAATTATTTCTGTTTGACTTCAATTATGATAATCACTGAAACAAATGATTTTTCTTGATTTTTGATTGCATCTACTTTTGAATCTGGAGAATTTAATTTCTCAAATGGATTCTGATCACTTCTAAGTGCCAGGTCGTTCTGTTTTCTTTAATTTTACGATAATTGGACTCAAAATACAATTAATGATAATTTTTTTCTTCAATTTCTATAATTACTAAAAGTCACGCAAATTAGCGCACAGTCTGTTTTGTATTAGTTCAGAGCAAAAGTGATTTACAGACAAATGATAGCACAGACAGATGAGCACACGTATGTGACTACCGGTCCTTTTTTGTTGTCTGTCCTCCTGGAAAAAAACAAAAGAGGAAAGAATAATAATTTTTATAAACTTTGGTTCGTGTTTTCCAAAAGCAGTTTTCGGCTATCATTAGGTTTTTCTCTGAAACTAAACTGAATTTTTTGATTAAATTATCAAATCCTGTAATAAAAATTTTATTAATGATATCCAAGACTTTGATTAACTGACGCTTTTTTCCCCATTTCTTTCAATTAAATGTTAAATGGATTATAAATCGTTCAAAAATTATTAAATTTACTTAAATTTGAGTTATTATCTTAATGTGGTAAAAAATAAGCATGATTACTTAATGGATTGTGTTATGTTTCCAAATGACAAATTTGATTTAATGAAAGATATTCAAGGCGTGAGAAAAATTTTCTAAGAATTATCAAGTTATGTTTATGGAAATTTGTGTAACTTAAGCTGGTTTGCTCAGGTAAACAACCCGTTCTCCTAGACTTGGCAAAACCATGTTCTGCTCTCATCAAATCAGTAGCTTTGCTAATTGAGCTAACCTTGGAGTACAAATGTCATTACAGAATCTTGAAAATTACATATGGAATTTGCCTAGAATTATTTGAATGGCTTCATATAAATGCCATTTCCTAGATAACTATCTTCAGTTAATCTAAGTTAGTTCATCAATTAGTTCTTCATTGTTAGCAATAGTGGGTGTAATGAATATAATTTTGTCAAACTCTGGGTTGCCTCAGATTTTTTTCATGTTCTAAATCCAAAGTCAAATAACAAGCAAAAAGTTAAAAACATTTTCGATTTACACAAATAATTATCGAAACATTCAGTTTGTGATCTAATTTGTAAAATAAATAGTTTGTCGAAAAAGGAGTTCCGATTTTTCTCTTCCAAAAATAGTTTCTTAAAAGGCTTTAAAAGATTTTGTAAATATTTTGTTACTTTTTTCTCTCATTTCTTACAATTTCTTTCAATTCAAATCAATTATATATTGAAAAAGACTTCAAAAGTCTTCTCCTATTTCTTTGAATTCGTTCTCAAAGAAAATATTTAAAATTCATCAAAAAATTCGAAGTCCGGGAACAGTCTATTAGTCACAGAATATGAGTCAATTAAATCGATATCAAAATTGTCCAAAAAACAAATTTGATTTAATGACAAAAATAATTATTATATCCGAATAGCTGCCTGAATATTAATAAGCCTTTTCCTTGAATATTCAAAGATCCTCTACTTATTTACATGAAATTTATTGCTTTAAAAAATTTATAACTAATTATATGTTTCATTAAATAGATTATTATTTTGGTTTTTTGTCACAAAATGTGTAAAAAATAGAGGTTAATTGGACTCAGGTTTAAGGGGATTATAAACTTGTAGAATTTGATTAAAAGACCCTAAATTAAATGATTTATTAATTTCTGTTATCAGAATGTCATATATTTTATGGACAAATAAAATTATTTATTGATTACTAAACGATTGATCACTAAATCACATTAAATTAAATTCAATGTTTGAATAGATTCTTGTCTTAAAATTCAGGTTTGACTCAGAATTTGTCTGAAAAAATGTCATTTCTGGCGAATAAGATGACCTGAAATTTGTAAATAATTAGAAAACTTCATCGAAAAATTGCATAAATTTTTCTGTTTTTGCCGATTGGCTAATGATATGATATGAGAGGAAAACCTTTTTATTCTTTACTCAATCAACTAATATGCAAATCAAACGATTCATTAATATTCATGAATATATTTTTTTTGTCCAAGACTCGTCTGCTCAAATTCAATTAGTGCTGGGCTGTATGCAACTAATCAAGCTAAGATTTCTATCCAATCGCTGAGCTATCGATTGGTCAGCATTTGAATTATTGAGAGGCCGGTAGTAGCCATTAATCGGGAGCACTGCCCTATAAATTAAAGACAGCATTATATAAATTAATATAATTAAATAAAATCCAATTCACTTTTACAATGAAGTCGGGGCTCACTTTAATCTAAACCGTGGCTGACCAGGATGCTCATTCAATTAAGCTAATTTGGTGGATGTTCCGTGTGTGAGCAAGGCAAGTGACTAAGTAACTGATTAGATGCAATTGATTGAAGCTTCTAGCCAAATCAATCAACCAGCTAGCATTAAGAATTTGCTTAAGACAAGTTGATTTGAGACAAGTTTTGCCTGGTGACCCCACCTGTCCAATTGTGCAGAGTATACGTCTGTTGGTATTTAATTAAATTATTGGATTTGATATTACCTTTGCATTAGAGAGCAATTAGTTTATTACACAAAATCTGTTTAGCCGTCAGACACACGACTCATATAAAGTAGTCGACAAACACCAGTATATAATTGTATTGAAAATATAGATTTCAATCGTGAAAAACAGCTGAAAAGTCAGAGAAGAAAATTAAAAAAAGAATAAAAAGAAAAGTGAGAGCTCTCAGAGAAATGGTTGCTTCAGGTGTATGGCATAGCAGAGCACAGAATAAGATAATTGATTTCTGTCTTTTAATATGTGTTTCGGATGAAAAAACATATGGAGAAAACGTGTGCTTAGTTTGCAATTTATGTCAAATACTATCAGCTTATATAACATGACATCTGAATTGCTTTAAATATGTTCTTAGCAAACATTTTATTCTATTTATTATACCGTTTATATGCTGTACTGTTTTCGGGCACTAATTCTTGAGTTAGTCTCTCATAATATGAGATGTTATGCAATCGATTTGCTATTCGTGACTACAGACACAAAAAAAAGTTGTTTGTAATATTGCCTTAGGAGTGACCAAGGTGTCCAGCTTACAAATTTAAAGTTTATCATGAACAAATGAAATTGTATATGAAAATTCTATAGTGAATAATTGCCATAAATTGTTTTTATATTTAGTTATTTATTAGCCTAATTATAAAAATGTACTAAATTGAATAAGTGTCTACCCTGATCATGCCTGATGATAGATCTGAGCGAAGAGAAATACTCAATCCAATCAGTCGAAGATTTATTCAGTTATTTCCACTTTTGTTGTATTTTTTCAATTTGGCCGACAATACAAAACATATGAATTCGGAATTCTTTCAGCTCTTTGTTATTCATAATGAAAGTAATGGAGAGAACAGTGAAAGAGATAACTGAAAGTCAAGCGAATAGAGCTGTGAATAGTGCAGTCAAAAGAAACAAATTCTTGTGATGTGTTTTGGGAGAGAAGAAAAAAAAGTTGATTCCAATTCTGTGAAACATTGAAATACAGAACACAGTGTTTTATAGACTTCTCTATCAAAACATATTATAAGAGTTGAATAGCGTTATGAAAATCGTTCAAATGCTAATCCGATTGTCTGTGTATTTCTGATACTGTTTTACATTTTAATCTTCTGTATGGCACAGGAATTCCTCACTCTTTGTGTTTAAGGCAACACTTTATTCTGTTGAGGAATAGCGAAAAATTCAATTCATTTACAAAACAAATCAATGGAAATGTTTTTTCCGTTGTTTGCTTCGCAAGAATTTCCGATCAGTTATTCTCTGACTTCTAATATGGCTATTAATCATTAATACCTTAACTACAAAGCTTTGCTCAATCAGTACGTAATTAGAAAATGACAGTTAAGGAATTTATTACATCCTTTAATTCAGCTCATGAAATAATCTCTTTTCAACTAGATTGTTTAAAATTGTAAACTCAAATATTAATACATAGCTTCAAATTAATTATATTTTTTGAAAACACCGTTTTATTTTTGATTACATACCGCCTGACCGATAATCGGAGTGCAGCCATATGCCTATTAACAGGTGTGCAATAAAGTCATTTTACTCCTCAATCAATTATTTGTCGAATAAAAAATTCATTGAACAAAATAATTGTATTTTCAATTTCTCATTGAAAACATTGAAACTAAGCATTTGTCTCAATGGTCTCCCTCTCCCTCTCGCAATGCAATTAAAGTCTAACTAATTTCGGTCTCTTTATTCTCATTGCAATTAAATGTATTGTAAATTCTGTAATAAATTTTTATGAGAATATATAGTTATATACTTTTGGGTTATATATTGTGTTTGGGGCTAATTGTAGTCGTGATGTGAATCCCAGAATCAATAATATAATTAAGTTTTCTCATCATTACATTTGGGTTATTGTCTTTATATTCGTAGTGTCTGTGCAGTCAGTTTTTGCTCCTAAAGACTGTCTTTGCTTCTGTTTGGATCAGATTTTACGACATAATGATTGTTGACATTTGGAAATTAGTGCTCAAAATCTAATAATAGCCAAAACCATTGGTTTTTTGTTGTTTGCACTCAAAACTGGATTAAACCCTTTATATTATGAGAGCAATCGTTAATCGCTTAATCAGTTTAGAAAATTCCATAATTTTTTCTCTTCTCAACCGATATTTGGTTTTCAAATTATTCACATTTCACTCTAATTTTGAATTATTGCCATATATTTGAAAAATGAATATTTGTCCAAAAAATTTGCATTAATTTGGCCTCGAATTGAATTTTTTCCATCAAAAGAAAAAAACAGCTTATATTTCAGTCAATTCCTAAAATTTCAATACAAATCACAAATTCTCAGACTTACCAGGCTCAAGTTTGCTAATAAATTTCTTTTAATTCTGTCGGGTATTCAAATATCTTCTTCATGTCAGCGAATACTTATTTATTTATTATTTTATTCTTTAGTTAAATATTTGGCTTTGCATTTGAAAAATAGCTCAAAAAGTGATAACTTTCTAATCAATTTTGTCAGTCGATGAAAATAAACTGCAATTTATTCTTAACTTCAGTTATCTTTTCACAAATCAATTCTTCCCTTTTCTCTCATATTTGCAGCGCTTATTGTGTGAACAGATCCATAGATTAATAGACATTTATAGACAAATAAACATCAAAACCATATAACAAACTGATGTTTAAGTGATTTATTTATCTATAACTCCATTAATCATTAATCTATTTACTGTTCATAACAGTAATAAACACTTAAATTATATTTTATTCACATCTCTTATCAAATATCTTACTTTTATTTCTCTGTTCAGGCATTCAATGTCTACAAACAGTTCGTATATCAGCGCCGGATTACGTCCGCTTTGGTGACCCCCTTTGGCTTAACTGTAGCTGTGATTTACAATTACATCAAATCTATTCAATCAAATGGTTTAAAGACAGTCAAGAGTTTTATCGTTTTATACAACAAGACTCGGATCCAAAGATATTCTATAATACGAGTGGTATTTATCCGGACGTAAGTATCTGTCCCTAAAATTAGGAGAGCCATAAATGAATTGAATTCTTTGTTTTCTCCAATCAGTGAAGAATAAGAATATTTGAATTAAATTAAAAAGTATAAGAAATAATTTAGAAGACTATTCACCGAAACAGATATAAGGAATTCTTTTTGAATCCTAAGATTTGTTTGAATCGCATTTGATTTACAGCTAATGTTAGTATTGATTAGACTTTTGGTGTCTTATAATAAGAATAAAATATCTTTATTTTAATAGAAATTCTTTTTTCGATTCATACAAATCATTATAATTAAGTTTTATTCCTTTTTTTGTAATACTTTTGTACGAAAGACTAAAAGTCAAAGACAAGAGATTCAAAGGATCCGTGAAATGACTGTACGTTTCATTCATTTCCCGGCAATTTAACTGAACTTTTTTCTTATATTTTGTAACATTTCTCATCAAAGAATTAATGAATTTATTTCAGCCAAAAATTATTGGAGTTTAGGAACTATTTTATGTTTTTTACTTACATTTAAATCACTTTAATGTTCGCACATTGAAACGAAAATATATTATAACATTTGTTTAGAAAATTATAATTTTAAACTTAAATTCTTTTTTTTTATTTAATAAATTTTTTAACCCTTTGCTGGCATTTAGAGTACGGCTGAAGACATTAATTGTCGCTAATGTTTGACATTTAATATACTATATTTCTTAATAAACGAGAACTTTTTAATTTTAAATTTAGAGAGATTTTCTCATTCAATACAAGTATATAAATATTATTTAGAATTGAATTTCTTAGAGTTTCCGAGAAAATTGGATTTAATTCTCTCATATTCTGCTTATTTTGCATTATATTTGAATATAAGTTTGAAAACAAACATTTCTGTATAAGTGATTTATGGCTAGGATTTACTGGTTGTGTCATTCTTTATGATAATATTCTACCAACAAATCCCTAAAAACGAGTGATTTTTTCCTTGTATTTGATCTGAAAGTATAATAATTTATGCGATGTATTCACAAAATGTGTTTTTAGTTTTTAGGCAAAAAAATATTTTCTAAGTGGCATTAAAATAGAGTCGTGAAAAAAGAGCACTCTTTGCAGTGTATTCTCAATATTCTGTTCGCAATATTCAGCGAAAAATTCATTAAATCTCGAAAATTAAACTCAAAATCAATGATGAATTCTATCGAAAAAATTGTCTTAAAATTTTGATGAATTGAAAGTTAAGCTCAACTTTGACCCTAAACTTAGCAAAATGTTAG
This sequence comes from Euzetes globulus, assembly GCA_034695525.1. NCBI lineage: Eukaryota > Metazoa > Arthropoda > Arachnida > Sarcoptiformes > Euzetidae > Euzetes > Euzetes globulus. The sequence continues at coordinate 12,704 of JAQIWP010001707.1, forward strand.
CTTTGATTTGAATTTCATTTAAACAAAACTTTTATGAAAGTTCTGTATTTTGATTGAAATGTTTTTAATCTTTCAATGAAATGTTATAAATATTAAATTGATTCTAGAGTTTGATTCAACAAACTATTCAAACAAAATAGTAATTCATTAAAATTTAATTCATTGAAGCGGAATTAAAATTCTAGGCAATTAAAGTTTCAAACGAATTTGTTCTTGCAGGCATCTAGATCGAATTTAGGAAGCGTACATTTGGAGCAGACAGACTTTCAGACAGAAGGCAAGTACAGGTGCGAAATATCATCAGAGGTTGCCTTCCAAACAGTACATGAAGTGAAACACATCAAAGTCTATTGTAAGTCATATAACAAAAATAATTTCCTAATTTTCAAACCATTTGACACTTTCTGTGACTCTTTTGCACAAAATTTTGCATTACATTACTCACACCTAAAATACCAAAAACCTATTTATCACATAATTATATGCTTTGTACTCGACTTCATATTTGAATTGAAAATTAGATTAATATTTAAAAACAGGTTTTGTTTTCGTAGAACTGAATTTCATTTTTCATTTGATGACAATTCTTATAATAATATGTATAGAAAATCATATTTTTAGTGAAAATAATGCGTATAATTAGCTTAAAAATATTTGCATTAAAATTAGACTTATTTTCATAAAAAGTAATTCAATTCAATGATAAATATTTGAATTTATTGTCCAAAATATACAGTCATTTGTGACTAACGACAGGAATTTGTGTAAATTAAAAGTCATTATTCACTTGTTTTCCAGAACACAGAATATTCGTGATTCTAATGCTCACAAATCTATTATAAGTTAAGCTCAAAGAATAGACTTATAGAACATTCGCTATATTTTACACAAGAATTAAACGCTCCAATGCTTCCGATTTTTTAAGACCGAGAGAGAGCGAGAGAGAGAGAGAGAGAGAGAGAGAGAGAGAGAGAGAG
>JAQIWP010001708.1:0-13672 GCA_034695525.1 Euzetes globulus
GGTGTCGGAACGACAAAACTATATACTACATACTTCGTAAATGTAGTGAAAAACTAGAAAAAAATGAGAATAAAAATATTTTTGATGTCTAAATAGTCTAAAATATATATATAAATAAAATGGTTGATTAGAAATTATCAATTGTATAGTTAGTACTGATTATTGAAATCAACATTAATATTCTTCTGGTTTTTATGTTGAAGTAGGTATGGCCAAGCTCTTTTCAAAGAAATATAAAATGTGTAAATTTTAAAAGCAAATAATTTTCAACTTTAGGAGGGTTTCGAGCTCTTGGCCATTCCTATCTCTGAAATGTTTATATTTCAAAAATGAAAATATTCATAAATAATATATTTAATGATTAAAATAGGCACTAGGTTTTTAGTGCTTAACATTAGTTTTGAGATTAAACACATTTCGATTTACATTGAATACAGCCTAAGCTCAGTTTACCGGACTTAAGAGAATCCCTGGACTAATTAAGGATTGAAATCTGATGTCTTTAGTAATATTTTATTGCTTTATATTTTGCTAATTTCAGAGATGGCCAATATCGGAGTAAGACTGTATTTCACTTTATTATCTACTTCCCTATAATTTACTACACATAGGTGTAGTCTTGGTTATTTACACTTTTGATTTTATATTTAACAAACAAAATGTACAAAACTATAAAGATTAAAACAGGGTTATTGAAAATTAAAAGGAAGCAAAAATTGTCCGGGTTTAGTTTAAATGGTCTATAAAACGAGAATGATGATGATCAATACATGAATTTAATGATATATCAAGTGATAATTGTTTGTATTTCCTCTTTAGCCACAACTGTTGAAGGGCTCGACTTGACTTTTATTATAAAGATATATGAATTGATCAATAAACTGGTTCGGGTCACGCACTACAGGAAACTCATGCAAATGTGAATTGAAATCAAATGAAAAGAGTTTGAGAGCGTGGGTGACATCCACTCGATTTCGATTAAAAACCCAAAAATATATTTTAGCAAAGATTTGTTGAAGGAATGACAAAAAAAGAGGTGTAACCAAGAGTTCACTACCTTTGGAGAGCTGAACGATTCCGGTTATGATAATCGTAACCAAAGCCAACAGTTTGCCATAAGTAAAGAAATCTTGAACTCTTGTCGACCACTTCACGTCCCAACAGTTGACAAATGTTAACAGACCTGAAAATATTAACCGTTTCATCAAAAATCACAGCAAAAAAATATTCGAGTATAAATGTTTGTAAAAGTCTGTGCCAAATGACCTGTAATGGTGCTTGGTAAGCTGATAAAGCAAATCCAAAAGTAAATTCTCAAAACATTTTAACAAGATCAATCAAAACTAAAATGTTTTGAGGATCAAATTCAATGTTTAGTTAATTTTCTAAAGTTAAGCTTAAAAAATAAAGGAAATATACTCAAAAAAAATATGAGCCAGGCAAAGTGAAACAAAACTTATAGAATACAATTTAAAATTTAATTAATTTTTTTTAATTTGAGGAAAAGTAAGTATAGATTTAACAAATGCTAATTAACCAAGCTATGACTGCCACCAGAGTTTATAAACCACTAGCTTAGTAAATTAGTAACAGAATCTATTTGTTTTTTGAATTATTAATTAGACCAAGCATGATGATTGCAATAAAAGCATTAAATGCAGATTTGAAAATTAAAGACTGTGTTGATTTGTGCCAAAAAACGTCAATTTTTGACTTCCAATGACTTCCTTCTCAATAAATATATATAAGACATGAAAAAGATTTACAGATTAGATGAATAGTTGGGCGGTTGGGTTGAAAAAACGTTTAAAAAAGCCCACAAAATGTGCGCAAAACTTTGACCTGAAAGCAAATTCACTGCATTTCAGATTAATTTAGTGAAACAGTTGTTCCTCAACTTAATGGCACAAAATTATAATGAAATTCGCCAATAATTTAGAAATCCTTGAAAGCTAATAAAAAATGAATTATCTGCACAAATATCAATAAGTGCAGAGAATTTTTGAATTAAATGAATTAATTAATAATAAATTATTGCTTCAATTCGTAAAATTCAATTTTATGAGCGATCCTTTCATATCAGTTAAAAAGCTTTCATTAGTTTTTCTGGTTTTGCGAATCAAAAATTTGAGAATATATTTGAAGAAAGAGAAACCGATAAGAGAGGGGAAGGACTTACATATGCAAACAATTGCGAGCATTCGGGTCGCATCTCCGGGGGGCTCACAGTCGGGATAGAATGGACGTAAAACATAAAAAGAAAATGCCAGTGCTATGATTGCCGTATTGCACGGCCTCACAATCATACCTAAGATTTAATACAGAATTCATATTTGATTTGCGATTAATTGAGTCATACATTCGATCCAAAGTCGTAGGAAAGCAACGAAAGGACCGAAACATTCCATAATATATGCGTAATCGGCACCGCTTTTCACAATTGTTGTGCCCAACTCTGCATAACAATACGACCCAATCAATGAGAACAAACCACTCAATACCCATACAATTACGGACAGGCCTACACTTCCCGTATGAGTCAACACTCCTTTCGGAGATATGAAGATACCAGAACCAATCATACAGCCAACAATTACATTGATGCCATTGACTAGGGTCATTTTGGCCTTCAGACAAATCACATCGTCATCTCTTTTCTTAGGATCGCCTTTCAATTCAGTTTCCACCGATTCAGACATTTTTAAAATCACTAATTAGTAAATGATATGCGAAAGTATGGCGAAAAAAGTTTGTTTTCTGCCAATTAGACACTCGTTTGCGAATCGAAGAATAGCTCAATGAATGGCTCAATGAATGGCTCAATGACCCGACAAAACACACAACATGTCTCTCCAATCCACTCCTAACACATGACTTTACGATTTATTATTCCAATTAATACAAAACTATAATTTTACACAAAATGAGAGACCATTAGATATTTTGAGGAAATTTACTTCAAGTTAGTCCACAATCGCTGCGCTTCTCATTAATTATCTGTTTTTACTTTAAGACAATATTTGGATGAAATACAGACATCGCGTGAAACACAAACACTAAAAGATAATCTCAAACTTTATATATTCCAGTCACCCGTTTAATAATGTTTAACTTGATACATTAATAAAATAGATCAGTTTTCGTTTATTTTAACTTAAATTTTGTTAGATCAAATTCAATCTAGCAAGGATTCTATGACACGAAAACCAAATTCTTTCAATATTGTTGAGAGTGTGCGATGAACAGCATTTCCATTTGTCGATTCCAACAAAATTATGAGAAACAGACTTTTTTGCTTGAAACTACTAGAGCTCAATATTAGGCATTCCCTATTCCAGTGACGAAAGACCGGTTATAAGTGTTTGGAACAAAATATTTTAAAACAAATTGCATTTACTTTCACTACTGAATTAAGTGATGCGTTAAATCACATTCACTCAAATGTGAAAAACTCTAATAATTTGCACTTTTCTCAACTTAATCAACAATTAAGCAAGGATATTCGCTTTCATGCTGAATGACTTCAGATTCTCTCAACGAATATATGACAAGAATATAAATGATTGTCTTTTATACCTAAACAAGAATATGGGAATCGTTTTGAATTGTTTGTCATAAACAGATCCGTCGGAAATGGTTTTCGAATCGTGTAATTACGTTGACTGCAAACCTCTATTCAACTCTCAAATTGTTTTGAGTTTCAAAAAATTCAAAATAGAAACTATAGATACGATTGCATAACGAGTGTTGCCTTTTATTTGCTTCTAAAACAGAGGAAAGATATCTTCAAACGACTACAGACACGACTTCGTCTCGTATTTCATGGAAAGCCATAAACTGATCCATTGTGTCATTCAATTACTTTCTCACTTTCAGTCCTCAATTTCTTTTGACAGGAAATTGAACTCATTTTCAAGTTATCCCATATTTTATAACCAAATAAATTCTGTTGAAATCATTTTCAAAAAAAACATAAATTACAGCCATATATTGGCACTCAATCTTTTTTATCAAGAATGCATGTGCACAAACTTTCAATTTGGATTATTCAGGAAAAATGTGAAAGGCAAAATGGCGAAACCATGTGCGTGGTTTTTACGCTGATATTTTTAGAAAAACCTTATATGTGATAACAAAATTATGAATGGCAAAACATTGTACCATGCTTGCAACAATTTGAGCAAACTACTTTATCAAGCAATCAAGCATACCCCAGAGATTTGGGCGTTATTTGAGAATAGGCTCTGTTCCGCACCAATACTCTCAGTCAAGAATAATAGAGAGAAAAGTGTTGAGTGCTTTCATATGTATAAGGACTCCTTTCGGACATAATTCAAGATTCGCAACTGTTGTTGCCAATCGTTTTACTAGAATCTCTACCAAATTTATATAGCGCTTATCTTTGCCACAAATCTTTTCAAGACTAAAACTACCCAAATCTAATTGACAGAAAAGTAATTAACACTGTTAAGTCTTCTGGAATATACACTGGAAATGGTCTTAAATTATTTTTTTAATTATTTAAAATTAAAAAGAAAAAAAATTATATAAATTTTGACACTATTTTGAGTTCAAATGAATTTTCCATAGAGTTTTACAATTAAGAGTTTAATATTGAGATGTATACATGTTTGTGCAACTGTTCCATTCAATTCCATAATAGCCTGGGTTGACCTGCCCTTATTATATAAAAGATCACATCTCAGGCAAACTTTTTTAGAAATAAATAAAAATATAGAAATAATTTTCTCGTTTGAGTTGAAATTATTTCTTAAATTCATTAGACTTTATGTGAAGATTTGCTTGAATGACAATTAATTAAATAATTGTATAATTAATTATTGTTAAGAATGAAGTAATTTAATGTTTTCATGATTTCAATCCGTATTTGTTATAATTTAAATCAAGATAATCCCTTTATGTCTTGTGTAATTAAATATACTAGATTGGCTTTCCGTCTGTGACACATCACTCCTCAAATGGAAAGGCTTTTAAAAAATTATATCAACCGATTGTTTTCAAATGAATAACAGGTGTTTGTAGGGACCGACAGTTGGGAACACCTCATATTCAATAACTTTCTGTGATTTCAATTAAATCACATAAAACTGAAGAAAAAAATGAAATAAAATGAAAAGGACTGACCGATACAAATGCAGGCCAGATATCGAACGGCATCTTCGGGTGGCTCACAGTCCGGAAATATTGGTCGCAATGCGTAGAACGAGAAGGTGAGCGCCACTATGGCCTGAGAACAGGGCCGGACTATCATACCTTTACAAATGACATCAATTATTACTTGGGATACAATTGAGATAATACTTTACATTCGATCCAAAGCCTAATAAAGGCGAGAAACGGACCGAACGAATCCATGATATAGGCGTAATCGGCACCGGTCTTAGTAATCATACAACCAAGTTCAGCGTAACAATACTGCAATTATTTTATTCTCTTGAGAATTTGAATAACAATTTTAAATATTGGACTCACGGCTCCGATCATTGAGAAAACGCCACTTATTATCCAAACTGAAAGAGAGAGTCCAACACTTCCAGTGTTTTCGAGCACTCCTTTCGGTGAAACGAATATTCCGGAACCTATTATGCTGCCCACAATTACAGTGCATCCATTGAGTAAGGACATTTTGGCCTTAAGGCAAACAACGTCTCCATCACCACTCTTCAGTGTCTGTGGACTTTTAGGTCCGTCGCGATCTTCTTTGGTTTGCGGGACTTCACTATATTCTGTTGTTTCGGCCATTTTTATGTTTGTTTCAAATGAAGTACTCTTCCGATAATTTTTGTTATAAACCCAATCAAAGAGTAAAAACAAAACAAAAATATGATTTACCGCCAAAAAAAATTAAAAGTTTTGACTCAAGAATTTGAATGTCTGTAAAAAGAATTTAAAACGAATGAGTGAAAAGTGGAACAAATAGGATCCCATGTGAGTCAAACCACATCACTGCTATACAGAATAAGTTGAATAGTTAGAGCCTTTTCATTTGGATCTGAGCATGACTTCTATGGGATCTATGGATTCTGTCGTTAATGTGACTGAAGTTTTGGCAGCGGAGCGATGTCTGAGGGATGGTCTGCCTCTACGCCTAATCACTTGAAGCGCATGTCTTATGTCAGTCACAGTAAAACTCGTTTAAAACATGATTATTATTATGCAATCGCAACACTTATTGCCAGTTACGACACTTTTCAACAGATTACAGTCCAAGTTTATTATAGTCAACCTGGTGGGTCAGGTAGTTTAGTTGACTATAATGGATAGTTCACTATATTGGACTCATATTAATGCTATTTATAATAGCGATGGTTACATATTCTTGTTGGCAATAATGGATAGTTGACTGTATTGGATATTGACTATAATGGACTTGGACTGTATTTCCACTTCGATGCCCACTAAACTAAAATCTTATTTAACTTAAAAACAAAACATTTTAAATAAAAGCCCGAATTATTTGAGTCGAATCATACGAATTGTCAGTAATTGAGATGAATTTATAAAAATCGAAATGATTCTAGATTATTTTTCTTTATAACTGATAACTTAAGTTTTTGAGGTCTAATCACAACTGTTTAGTCAATTGATCTGATTTTTTCTAAAGTTTTTTCAAACAATCTCTGTTTGTAAAGAGTATAGAAAAGAGTATTGATAGATGTTTGTTAAGGGCCTGACTCTTGATTAGCACAACTTGAGTCCAATTGAATGCCACTGATTTTATGGCCTAAGATAAACAGATCCACTTCATTGCCAGATCTGTTCAGAATCTCGATTAAAAATGCCAGATATTTGTCAGTTGCTTTGTTTACATTTCAATCTCTTTTATTAAACTCTAGTTTTATCTTGATCAAAGTGAGTTTTCCATTATGAATGAAGAGATTAATGGAATAAAAAAATAATTTATAAGAGAGAATAATCTATTGAGCGAAGCGTACGCTAGACCTCAACCAGACCTCAATTATCTTTGATAACAAAACTCACTTTTTCATCAAGACTTCGATTGATTCGAGAATTTCGCAAAACTTTTCAATACAGACATTGGGTCTGTTTTTGAATTGAAGTTTCAAAAACATTAAATTAAAAGTAAAAATGAATCAAATGATAATAATTTGATTGTTTTATTAAATAAAATACATTTTCTGATTGTTGTCTCTAAATATTTACATTAATTATTTAAATATGAATCGAAAAAAATATTTGACAAATAATTGAATGAAATATTTTAAAGGCGAGAAGAATAGTGAATAGTAATAATATGCTATATATTCATAGCAACTAGATTAAATCTATAAAAGTGAGGGAAAGTGATGATTGATGGTCAACAGCAAACAACTTCGATAATCAATCGATTTGTTTCCCTTAAGAGCTATAATCTGTCAAATGTGTGACACAGGGCTTAAAAATCACTCAATTACTCAAATTATATACAATTTATGGATATCTATAATTGGTTTGTGCTCTTTATCCAGTAATTGTATGATAAGTTGGATTGCCTCACTTATATACATCTGATTTAGAGTTTTTAATTTAAAGAGATGTCATCATTAAATCAGAATAATGTTAGTTCTGATCAATTGAATTAAGGATAACATTATTTGAGTCTTAAAATTGTGTTAAAAACCATCAATAAAACTATTAGATTAACGGCATTTAAATTAAAAATATGTTCATTGAGTGTTCAATCAATAAATAAAAATTCAGCTATCATTTAAAAATTATTGTTCTTATCAGACGTTAACGGAAATACTTGTTGGACACGTCCTATGCCTTTAGAAGGGCCCTCTCTGAAGAGTAGACGACAGCCCGGGTTTATGTATTCGGGTTGTCTCAAGAATCTGAACATAATGGACGCGCTATCGTTTGTTGAAATACATTTTTTGCCCATAATTGCGATCACAACAGCCGTTTGTCTGACATTTCCGACATATACTGTAGTCTGAAATCCAGGATAAATAGTAGTGGCGTGAAAGAGGACATAAATTCTGGCCTGGAAATACAAGCAAACTGAACTGCCGTGCTCTTGGTTGTTGCCTTCGATCACAACCATTCCTTTGCGAAGATTCCTTTCTAAACTCTTCTGATTGTCACTACTAGTGAGAGCCAAAGTTGCGCTCTGTCCGGCCCTAACCACACGACAGGCAACTTTGTGCCTCTGCACTGACAACACCTGTACTGCGCTAAAAGAGCCGTCATCTAAAGGGCCAATTTGAAGACTATCGCCTTCTTTTATGATTCCAGATATTAAAAGGCCGCCCACTACTGGACCTAATCATTGGGTTTGACATTTGTTTAATAAATTTATAAGATTATGAAAATCAAAAAATAAAAATAATAAAAAAAGAGATTCTGACCGACATCTGGCACTTGAAATGTTTCGTCGACCTGAATGACAAATCCAATCAAATAATTTGAATCAACAATTGTTTGCCTTTACCTGAAATTCAGTATTCGATTGAATGAGTCTTTCGCGGTCTTTAAAGTTGATCTCTGGGGGCAATACATACAGAAACTTATAGAACAATTCTAACCCCTCTCCAGAAACACACGAAACCGTAAAGATTGGGATTATATTACTGGATGACATAGAACTGGCACAATTGATTACATCGTCTTCTGTTTGAACACTAACCGGAAACTAAACATTTGATTAATAATTGATTCATTTGAGTGAAAATTACTGACTTTTTTACAAATCGGAGATTTTAGAAGTGATTCCAATTGAAATAAAGTTTTAGAAAGTGATTCATCGTTTGCCAGATCTGTTTTGTTGACCACAACTATAATGGGGACATCAAGTGCCAGTGCCAGACCCAAATGCTCACGAGTCTGATGTAAGAAACATTTAGTTTATTGCTAGGTTAGTAGACATACCGTTCCGGCATTGACACCACCGATAGCGCTGACACAGAGGACTGCAAAGTCACCATTCATTGCCATGAGTCCAAAAACGGTTGTTTTCAAGTATTTTTTATGTCCTCCCAAATCGATCAAAGAAATCAATTTGGAAGAAGTTTCACAAATTTCTTCGGGAGTCCGACATATGTTGTAAGTGATGGGCAAACCTTTCGAATCAAATCCTAAGATTTCCCTGCTTATACTTGAAGTCCTTCCCGATTGAATCTCATGCCTGTGTCGAAACAGGTTAAGGCGAGCGCTTCCTTTAAATCAATTAAAATAGTGTCATAACTTTATAAAATCTTTTTATTCGTTTAATAATTCTTATTAAAGAGTTTAAAAATGTAAAAGAGTGTAAAAGAGCGTAAAAGAATGTATGCCTGAAAATAAATACAGACCTCTGCCATTGTCAAGCTCTCCCTGAGTGAGAACACCTGGAAAAGGGGAATGGATGAGCAATGAAATTGGTAGTGATTGAGGTAATACCGAGTAAAGTGCTTTTGCCGACCTCTACGTTTCCCAATACAGCGATTCTTAATTCAATGGTCTGCTGATCGTCGGGTACTTTTCGTACTAAAACTTCGACTACTTTTCGACATTTCTGTAAATTTTGATTACAATATTTGGGAAATTTTGAATTGTCTTCTCCGGTGATCACTCTTTCTCTCAATACTGTTAGAGTTGCGCCCAATTTTTCTGCCATTAAATATAATGTTTGCATAGAAGCGCTCACTTCTTCATCAGATAAGCCAATTAATAAACCCTTGTCTTCGACTCCAATCTCATAAATGGCTTCTCCCTGTCCTTAATATGAATAAAAAGGGATGCATTTGCTAATAATTGCTATAAATTGAGTGTTAGTTGAGTTACCTTCTCTTAACCTCCATTTCATTTGGGTGACCAAGTGCTCAAAACGGCTTTGAGACGGGTTTATTAGTTTCAGTTTGTATTCAACATTTCCTTCTTCACATTCCGGTGGCAAACATTTGTTTTGTGACAATAAAGTCTTGCCGTTTATTTCCACTCCAAATCCATCGATGTCTGAATCAGATTCAGAACCAAACAGAGATAATAACGGATCCATTGTTTGACAAAAGATCTATTAAAGAAAATAATCAAAAATTTGACAACTTTTCAACTGTAAGAACTAGTTAAGGTAAGGGTAAGGGTAAGGGTAAGGGTAAGGGTAAGGGTAAGGGTAAGGGTAAGGGTAAGGGTAAGGGTAAGGGTAAGGTAAGAACAGATTATCTTTTAAACAAAAATGGACAAAAATAATTTTGCATCAAATTAATTGTTGCTATAATTTGCCAATAAAACTAATAAAAGCACAAAAACTGAATCATTCGTTTCGAAACATAAACGTTATCTCAAAATCTGATGCAATGCCAACACTTTGTTTCAGAGATGACCAGAGATTCACTCAAAGTACCACTGATTAAGTGATTCAGTTATTAACTTTAAAGATATAATTTAAAATTTCTTAGCACCTTTTTCAGATTATATTTGGAATTGAAGGTTCAAATGAATTTTAGGCCAAGTTCTAAACTTAGTGATTGAACTGATTGGCGCTAAAAGAAGTCAATTGGATATATTTATTGATATTATTTCATTTAAGTTGAATTTTCCTCAAATATTAATCTAGAAATTTAATATCGAAGGAAATAAATTTAACGCGTTTATACTAGGTCACAAATTTAAACAATGTTTATAAAATTGACAATTTCTAAACCAGAAAATGATCTGGATGTGAAAATATCAATCAAAGAAAAGAGAATCAAATGAATTGTTGTCTAAATGAGTGAACAATTTATTACAGAAAAGAGGAGACAATTAATGTATACAAAGAACACAAAATTAGTTTCAAAAAAATATTTTAAGTGATTTCCTGATAACAAAAATACGTTTCATTTGATCAACAATTTTGTTCGTAACAATTAGATGTGTCGGATCATATATTTACAGATTATTCTTACCTCTATTTATACCATAGTTAGGGATAATTTTCCATAATTTCGTTTAAATCGAAGAAATCGATTGATTTAATAATTTTACTGAAATACGAAATCAATGAAACTTCAAAATTGGAGAATAAGATGACAATCAGCTGTTATATCAAAACATAGACTATTAGGTCATACAAAAAAGAAAGTAGAATAACACTATTGAAAACAAACAATTTGGCCCTATTTATTTGTCAAAATACTTTTTTTGTTCTAGGTATAATAATTAAATAAAAGAATAAAACCAAAAGAGGATTATCAAGAATAAAACATTATGACATCTAAAATCGATTGTTTTGACAGGAATGATTTACGTAAAATTGCAATAATAGCTCTAATATACAGTTATCTAATAAAGCGATGCACATCTGTTTGTCATTTGACGTCATAACCCAAAGTCATAATATCGATACAGTCGACTCTGTTTTCCATTGACTTTGTATAATAAAAAGCATAATATAAAAACATTTTGGTTACTCCATGAAAACTTTGCACAATAATGGATATTGATCATTAATTTTTTTAAAATAAATATTTTAATTTTTAAAACTTATTTTAATTTGAAATTGTTTAGTCTTCTAAGATGGAATAGATGGAATTAAAATTCAGTTCATAAAATCCGACTATATGAGCAGCATGATAAATCTAAGAAGGGTCAAAGAATTTTCAAAATCTAATACAAAGTTGATAAAAATTGTACATTCAAATGTTAACAAAAAAAAATGTAATAGACATTCTTAATCAGAATTATCAAGTTCATACATCGATAACTGACCATAAATAATAAGCTCATTTAAATTCTCTCTTGTATATTAGTTTCATTCAGGAGTTTTTGTTCTTGCATGTACCTAGCACATATTTTTGGGTGTTTGGCTTCTGTTTGAGGCAATATTTGAGTTAATGGTAAAGTGCATAAAATGGAAACTTGAATGTTGAGTTTAAAACTGATATAAAGTCTTTATCAAACATTGAGACACTACAGACATCTGAGGTTATGTTTTAACAGTTATGCCATTTCTCTTCACTTATTTAAATCAATTGAATGTCTCTCCGATTATAAACTCTTAAATTGTTTTCGGATTAAAACTGTTTTCCAAAAATGTTATTCAATTTGTTGGTCGAAACGATTGGTTGAAAATATGTGGAAAAGTTGGTAAAAATAATTGCAATCCATTTAAATCTGTATAAAGTATTCTTCGAGTTATGTATAACTTGTGGCCATTATTTGGATTGAATTTAGTCTAAGCTGAAGTGATGGCAAAATGGCGTCCCATCGGTGGTGAGTCTAATCACCTGACTTTCGAACAGTTGGAAACCAGTGTCGAATCAAACACTGGACACGAAAACGAGGAACACATTCAGCGCCCGAATGACTCAAATGAATCCAATAGACATCGCAATCAAAGAACTCACACTCAGATGAATGGTTCACAAACACAACGAAATCGAAGTCATCATTCTTCGGGTCATTATTGCAATGCTCATCAGACACACCATCAGTACCACCAGTATTCACATTCCTCTCATTCCTCTCATTCGAGCCATTGCTCACATTGGGGTCATTCCTCTCAATGTTGTCATTCTTCACATTCAAATCATAATCACACTCATAATCGAAATAACAGTCATTCAAATCAATACAATCAAGAGTTGGCCGCAAACGAAGAGCTCGACTTTCAGTCGTCCCATTCGAACCACGGATTACAGCAAATGAACTACACCTTAGATCAGACAGAATTTGAAAGGATTTGGCGTCAGTTGGACTCAAACAGAGATCGCTATCACTTCCTCCAAACACTTTACCGTTCGTCTGGAAATCTGATCTTTTCTGAGATATCTTTCGGGTCTTTGGGAGACATCGCGTCAGCCCTTTGCGAGTTTGACGAAACCGTCGATGACTTTGTATTTGTTATCTATATTTTGAATTCTTTGAGTCGCGCCAAACGTTTTCTCCTTTCTTTGCAATTCTTAACTCTCGAAGAACGAGTCGAATGCAAAAAGTTGTTCATCAGATTATGGAAAGGCATGAATGATATCAGACAAGACTTGGCTGAAAACGATATCTCAGAGCTCACCATAACTGCACTCATGAAAGCCTATGAGATAGACATTGATTCGTGACTGGACTCTGGAATCCGATCAAACATTTTGCCAAACAAAACATCTCTTCTCTAATATTAAATCAATTGAATAACATTTTAAATGCAATTAATTGCAAATCTATTGAATTATAACTCAAAACAACTTCACTTTTTTTTAATTATTCAATATTTTTTTTAATTTCACTAATTTAATAAATTTTATTAATTTATAACTTTTGACATTTAATATTCGTGGAAATGGATGTGTTTTGCACTCTTTATCATTTAAATTATATCAAATATTAAACTGTTGTCTTCAGACTTTGCATTTATTTTTTATTTAATATATTTTCCTAAAAGTATTGTTCAGAATCGCGGTTGAGATATTAATTTTTGTGTGTAAAGTGAATCTTCTCATGTTTTACATTAAAACATCTTGATCATTTCTTTTAGCTTAAACTGTAAAGTATTACTTGATATGATTGCGTCAGTGGTTCAGTGGTAGAATACTCGCCTGCCACGCGGGTGGCCCGGGTTCGATTCCCGGCTGACGCATTTTTATTTTTGTTTACAAGGAGATTGTCTTTTTATATATAGCCGGAATTAAACAATTTTGATATATTCTGAATCTACTAATCGATTAGAATCGACCAGTATAACTATTTTTTGCGAATG
>JAQIWP010001709.1:0-13671 GCA_034695525.1 Euzetes globulus
ACAGGAAGTGGTGGTTGCGGTTGTTGACCACGAAGCCGATGCGGAACTACTCGATGAACCGGAAGTTCTGCTGGTGCGGCGTTGAACCAGGCGGGTTCGTCGAAGAAATCAGACGGCAATAGATTTAGTGGTCGGCCTTGATAGACAGTTCCTTCTGGACCGAACCAGAAGTCGTAAAACTTGTTTGCACGAAGAACAGCTCTTTCACGGCGAACTTTAGCCTGTTGAAGGAAATTCGTGTTGGCTGTTGACTGAATGGATCAGTTGAAGTGATGGCTGAAGACGACTCGAATTGACCGAGCCGTGACGAGCTGGGTCTGAGAGACTGGTCTCAGAATCAGATGAGTTGTTTTCTTGATGGACTCGAATTGACCGAGTCGTTGCAGGATACTGGACCCTGTGTTGGCAGAACTGGCCTGCTTGTTGAGTCGAGATGAGTGGAAATTCCCTCGGCGGAAGAGCTGATTCAGTGGCCAGTGAAGTTGAACTGACGAATGTCGAATTGATTGTTGACAGTTGACCAATTTCGCTCAGGAAAATTAGTTCCAGTTGGAATTTTTCGATGGGACTCTCGGGAAAGAAAGGTCAGTATGGCTTGTAATTTTGAAAATTACCGTGAAGTGGATCCAGGAAGTGGAAGTGGCCAAAAATGTGTCTTGAAAAAGAAGTGATGAAGTCCAGTCGATTGCCCAAGAAGTGAGATTCTCAGGAGGTGGTGTGCCGTCGAGGCAGAAGAAGAACTCATCCAAAATTGATTTGGAGAGCTTGAGTGCTGGTCGCGAAGAGGTTCGGGTGACCAGGGGTGGGTAGAGCCGTCTGAGCCAAAAATGTGACCGCTCAGAAATTGTGAGGTTTAAACCGAAACAACTCTGGTAGGTTATAGTCGTGGTAGAGTGCTGGAACAGCTCATCGCTTCTCCTTAGACACCGACGGAAGCCAAGTATTGAGGACTTAAAAGTGTAACACAAAAACTATTGCTTTATTATTGATGCATAAAATACAAGTTAACTGTTTGAAGACTAAAAACTAAGTGTTAGAGAGAAGTGCTATGAAAAGCACAGTATTGAGCCGATAGTGCGGTCTAAGGAATTCATACATGGGTAGTGCATAAAGGGATACAATAGGAATGTATTAGTCATACATAGATTAGCAGAGAATTGTCATTAAAACAATTAGTGTTAGAAGACAACATTTCTATTGCAAAGTGAAATACAATCGTCTCAATTTTAAGAGTTTAAGATTTATAATTTGATAACTAGCTTAAATGTAACTTAATTAAGTTAAATTATGATTAAAATTTTCTGGATGTCAGTTTGTGTATAATGGAAAAGTTATTTATTCCTATCTCACAGCATTAACCCTTTTTGCGATTTGAGTGGTGCCTAACGGTTAGGGTACTTGCAAGTGATATGTGGGACCTGCACTGTTTCAGTCTGCCATTTATATTGTTCCTCTCTATATCACCATAGATCTTAGCTTTAAAAATGAGTCAATATCCCCTCCCTAAAAAAGAATAAATGGCGAAATTTTGGCAGCCATTTGTAAAAAGATCTGATTTTTAGCTGAAATTAACAAAAATTCTAATTCTTTTGGAAATTAAGTGCTTGCTTCGCCGGGGATGGGGTTGTAGTTTCAGTTTAGGAGCAAACGATATACGGCCCTATTGGCCAAATATGCTATATGTCACGGATCTTACACATCATTGATTTCGTTATTACTGCAATTCCCAGTAATAATAGTATTCTGGGTTAATTAATATAAATTTATGGAAAATAAATAACTATTTCATTAACTATTTGATCCTTTTTGATAACTATTGTAGTGAATATTTTGGTCATTTTTATCAACTATTTTTCCGATCTATAGTTATCACTAATTAATTTCAATTTTGCTTTAATATTCAAAACATTTTTCTTTGACATTTTTGAAGACATAAACACATTTAAATTTAATGCTTTCAAAATATATATCAATTCATTAACTTTTAAGGTTTAAAATAATTGAAAGCTTTTTTAGAGTTTAAATATTCAATAAATGTTCAAATAAGAGGTTTTGTGAATAGTGTTCAAACTGGCCCTGAAAAAATATGTTCAGTTCAGGAATTGAAGGTTTTCACTAATTAGAGGTTCAATTATAATGGTCTTCAATGGAACATTATTCCCGACCAGAGTTTCCGCTCATATATTAGAGGTTTTTACATATAAGAGGTGTTCACATATTGGAGGTTTAATTGTATTATAATACAATATGTCCAATACATCAGACTTCCAACTTTTGTAAAATAAATTGCAATTTCATCAAAATATCTTTTGTAGTTTTTCACTACATTTACGAAGCATGTAGTATATAGTTTTGTCGTTCCCCCCAAACCCACCCAACAAACCCTTGTTTTATAATAAGTAGACATAAATCAATATTTTTATCGGTAAAAGACATCAAAGAATGGTTTCGATATCTTTCCGAACCATAAAATAGGGGTCATTTTGACCAAAGTTATTAACACATAAATGAATATAAATCATTATTTCAAGAGTTAAGCAAATATTTTTCCAAAAAATCAATATTACATCGTTTGAGTAAATTAAAAGTCCTAAACCAATAAAATATCTGCCATTTTGTTCTTTATTTTAATCAATTTTGCCTTCAAACTTGCAAAATAACTAATGGAAAATATAGGCGTTCCTTGATTTGGGGTCTAAAATCAATTTCTTTTGTATGAAGCTCCTTGATTTTCACTAAATACCTTCTTGATCAATGCTTTTTATGTTGGTCATACTAGAGTGTGCTCTGAGCAACCATTACAGGAACAGATGCCTAGGGCAAGACAGTGCTTTTCTCTAATCATTTGAGGAAAACAGTCTCGAGTTGGAACGGTACCAATCAGTAGACCAGAGCGAGTGAGCACTTGCGCAGAGCCCCAAATCTTTCATAAAATGGTCGTTTACTTTAAAAAATGACACTTTTTCGCGCATTAAACTGATTAAAATTGCAAACATATAAATCGCATGATTTATATTCAAGAAATCTTTGCTATTAAGTGTCAAATTGAAACAAAAAAAGTAATTAATTGTGAATTAATTAAGCTAAATTAGGCTTAAATACACCGGAAATAAACTTATTCTAGGAAAAATGGCCGCTAATAGCCGTTTCCGGTCGATTTTGGCTATCAGAATTTCACTGGGGTTGTCAAGGTCCGCGAATTCAGGGAAGGGTATAAGAGGAGGGTAAAATCACGAATTTTTTCTCATACCTCAAGGGGGTTTAAGGGAGGGGTTTTTCCAAGATGGCGGTCGGAAGTTCCCCCTGAAGCTGCCATTTTGTTCCTTTTTCATGCTTAAATCCAGTTAAATTAAGCTTAATTTAGTTTAAATTGCCTTAAATATTTTTAAAATCCAGTTTAATCGGTAAAATTACCAAAAATGGCTGATAAAATGGCGGATATTTCAGAAAAAATAGCCGCCGCGCTTGGCGCGGAGGCAACTTTTAAGGGGGTTTCTTTTTTGGGTTTTTCCATACAATTTTTTTTCAAACCTCAGGAGAGGGGTATTTTGGCAAATTCTCGGCCTCAGGGGGTATACATACTATATCCCTTATGGTTACCCCTGGAATTTGGCATCATTCTAGTCTGAAAATTTTGAAATTAGGTCCATCTGACCCCACTCTATAGCCTCTCTTTAGGTTCTTACAAAGTTGCGACCCCTGATTTTAACAAAATATAAATCAATATTTTAGAGATTTTTAGTCAATATAATATTGAATATTTTAACAAGAATAAATCAAAAAATATTCACGCTTTAATTATGATTGATTGAATAAGGAAATTTGCAAGCGCCTTCACAATACTTAATTGTAGTAGCTCCAAATGAGGAATCATTCTCACATTCAGGTATTTTCTAACATCAATACTAAAAATAATTGTCTCCAATTTTTATAATTAAATGAATTATGAATTGGGGTTTTTGTCTGACCTTTGATTTCTAAAAATAATTCTTTTAGAAAATGATTGGTAAGAGTTTTGAATGTCAGAGTGAAATGTTTTAACTAGCAAAAATGGAATGGAAACTCTATTTATACTCAGAATCAATTTAAAGCAACAATAACTGAGTTCAAAGGACAAATCCAGGGCTCATAGAAATTATGCCCCAAATACCCAGAGCCGAAATTATAAATTTCCGATAGAGGAAGTCCTTCTGAACACTGTTTGTATTGGGTATTTTTTGAAATTCCTGTGTAAAAATTTTGAAATTTAATTTTCAGGCGTTATTTTCTGTTTTTGTTATCAAAATGATGAATTAACTTGATATTATTTCATGTTCTAGATTATAAATTTTACAATTAAAAATTGAAATCTTTCATCCGAAATTCGGTAGAAAATTTATAAAATTTTGAATTTTTGATTTTGTCAAATTTATAATCTAGAACATGAAATAATATCAAGTTAATTCATCATTTTGATGAAAAACAAAAAATTAAAATTACATCGCATCAAAATTACATTTCAAAATTTTCATTTTAGAAAAATTATAACTTTAAAACCATAAAGATATTAAATTTTAACTGTCACCAATCGATTCAGCATGCTTGATTTAATCGGAAACAATGTCTCATTTGTTGAAATTCTTTGAATGAAATCGAACTTTAACACCCTCTAGCGAAAAAATGCACAAGAATTTCAAAAAATACCCATACAAACAGTGTTCAGAATGACTTCCTCTATCGGATAATTTCGGCTCTGGGTATTTGGGGCATAATTTTTATGAGCCCCGGATTTGTCCTTTGGAATCCTTTGGTCAACAATCTTAACACAAATAAGCTATTATTATGAAAATCTTATAATGATGATAAATTAAAGAAATTGTGATATGGATAGATGTATAATTGACCTGTTCACCTCCAATACTTATTACATGTTCGGTACTGTTTTGCGCTGGGGTAAAATTTGAATAATTCATATATAAATTGAAATAAATGTATTAATTTTTTCCAATAATAGATGATTATATACATAGACGCGCAAAAGTGTCTAATGGGTGTCTTTTGAAAGAGCATTATTGCAGTGCAAAAGACTTAATGCATAAAATATTCACACATTGCGTATCAAATGATATGAGTAAGAGATTTAATAAAAATGAAATGCATGCTTCAAAAATGATATATTCAAGAAAGCTAACCAGTGGGCATTTGCTTATAAGAAATGTGACAACATTTTTGTTTGAATAGTTTTGGGTTTAATGCTTATCTAGCAAAGAACAATAAATTAGTCGAGATATTTTGAACCCCAATAGAAACCTTTGCGCTCTATGATTATATGTATTATTTATTTCAAGTATTAAATCTTGTGAGCACACCCTCACGTTTATTTTAATTTAATTCTGGAAAGAGACCTCCGGTTTATAGTTGTGCAATTGGGTTTTTGAACTGAATAAGCAATATTTTGATAATCTTTAATCATTTTACAAGTAATGAAAAAATATTTTGAACCCTACTTAAATTCATAAAGTAATTTATTTTTTAAAAAATTCATAATCTGAACTAGTCCAAAATGATGGGCTTTCAATATTGTGCAAACCCTATTATATTTTTAAATAATCAAATTTTTACTATCATTAAGTAGTTATATAGCCCATAATTTTTCAATGATTTTTATGTCAAAGCCACTTATCAATAACCAAGACCCGGATTGAACCCCCCTGTCCCTCACCATTGTTGTATTTGAATATATCATTGTATATTAAAAATATTAAAATTTTAAAAATTTCTTAAAAATTTAAAAATATGTTCTTGGCAATAGGTCATTAAGTGCGACAAAGGAAGAAAATTATAAATAAATTTAATATCTAAATTTATTGAAATTAAAATTCAGATGGTGGTAAGACATATTTATCTTGCTAAAGATCTGATTCTTGAAGTAAGTTGACATTATCAGGGCATAAGTATCCATTTTGTATACTTTTTTTATGAATTTGCACAATGATTTAAATGGCAAGATGTTTTTGTTCTATCTCTTTTACATAATTAGATAATACTGAGACTTGAATACTTAGCCATTCATATATATATAAGTATATTCTCATTTGGATCTATGTTGAACAAAAACAATGTCACAGTCGCGCGCTCCGGGTTGGTAAAGTCAGCGCAAAAATAAACCGAACAAGTAATAAATGCCAATTCATCAAATTATCAATAAATTTCTGCCCAAGTTCTTTGGATAGACTCTACAGAAGTTTTGAAGAATTGCAGAATTGTTTCATAAGCAAGATCGTTTTGAATTTCTATGTTTATTAGGTAAACCTTGCTTGCCTTGATCGTTTAGATAAGTCCGTGTACCTGTACTTCATATTAGCAATAGTACAATACTTTGAAGAATCCAATGAATCAGAAGATAAATGGAAAGAAATTAAAAATTAATTTCAATTAATTTATTATTCACTTTGATTTACATATCACTTAACAAAATTGTGAATAAATTTTCCGATGCGATGATGAAATTCAAGTCTATTTCAATGAAAACAATTAATTAATTACAAGAGTTGTGATTCAATGTTGAAATTAGCGATAATTTTTGAGACAAAAAAAGGTCTATTAAAGAAATTTAAATTACATTCAAATTACATATTTTAAAGCAAATTAAGTAATTGTCAGAAATTATGATATAATTGGTTTGTTGTATGGCCTAAAGTGAGGTCACAGTCCCAGCCGTGAATGAGTTATGAAAAAATTAGGAAGAATTGAGTTATGCAAAAATGAATCGATGAAAAACCAATAAATCA
This sequence comes from Euzetes globulus, assembly GCA_034695525.1. NCBI lineage: Eukaryota > Metazoa > Arthropoda > Arachnida > Sarcoptiformes > Euzetidae > Euzetes > Euzetes globulus. Next base: position 6,771 of record JAQIWP010001709.1, read on the forward strand.
TATGATTTTGTATAGAGTGTATGTCCTTCCAATTAAAAATGATAATTAAATTTTGACACAATTCAAGGTAAACTAACAATCATTATTTGAAGAAAATGATGGCTTTTTATCTTTTATTTCTACCCCTTCTTATTCCTGTGTTGTTAAACGTCTTAACATAACTATTATGAACTAATTCAAGGACTTTACACATAAGCTCGAGAAACAGACGTTTACTCCTTGCATATAATGAGTATTCCCAGGTCTTACAGCACAGCACAAGCACTGATCAAATATTCAAAAGAATAAGAATAAAAAATTGCGATTATAGCAAACACTATATATAATCGGAGGTAAAAAGCTTTTGCTTTCATAATCTCAGACTTGGAGCCATCAGAAGCTCACAGAATACTAATCGCTTCACTCATCCGACAAACGATTCTTTTCATTAAAAATTAATATTGAATTTGTAATCAATTTTTATTCAAATATACTTAAAGTTAAGTTTTTTTTGCTTATTTGTTCAAAGAATGTACGGTACAAATGTCTTGTCGATCAACATTATGTTGGTGATTATCGGGTCAACTTGCGGTAAATTGCATGATTATTCTTTTTTATTGTATCTAGATTGTTTTATTATCAATTATATAATTTGGAATTCTTCAGTGTCTTCGCTGGCCATAGACAAAGACAACGAATATGTGGACACATCGACCGCAAAGTTCCAAATGGATTGCCTTAAAGTGCATAACTATTACCGAAGACTTCACGGCGCGGCTCCACTTAAACACAGCGCAAAGGTTTGTACACTTTTAGACATAATTCCAGACATTTCAGCCAATAATTAGTGGTTTCCAGTATTTTCTTGCAACTAATTGCGAAAAAACTGATTTTGAGTCAAATTCTTGAATAGATTCTAAAAAATTCTGGAATAAATTATGATTAATATTTTGAAATCTTTCACTGACATCATCATCTAGTCAAATAAATGCTTTTATTATTTTCCTATTTAAATCAAGCTATTTACAATATATATTTAAACTTAAATAACTTGTTTAAATATGTATTATGTGATTACGGAAAAGATAACAGTTCAGTATCGTCAGATTAACCTTGGTGCTTTCCCATAGAATTTTCAATGAGAATTGAATAAAGTTCAACCGTCTATCATTTTGAACTAACCTGTTTTATTCTGAAATACTGTTGCATGAAATGTCATTCAAATTTGATCAAGGAAATCTGAAGACAGTTTTCTAAAAAATATGATTTCCAGACTCTTTTATAGGAGATTCCAAAAAAAAAATATTTTGTGAAAACCCATAAATTATGTCAGATATCAGTCAAAAGTTATTGAAATTCAAAAATCTAATAATCAGTTTGAAAGAAGCAAAGAATGTCCAAATTGTTTTTGCTTCGATAAAATGTTGAAATCAAAAATCAAAACATAAAGGTTACTGGAAAAAAATTCCATGACAAATATATTGGTTAAACACGTGGCTAACAATGAGAAGACAAATTAATGGGTAAAAATAACAAAGAATCAGAAAGAAATAGCACTGGTGACCTTAATTTTCAGACTCATTTATCAAATAGAGTCGTGATTCGAACATTTGGGAAATGAGTAATAAATATATAAAAGTTTTAATAGAAAGTTAGAGATAAGAAGCAAATTATAAATTGAAATCAAATTGATATCGGATTATATTTTAATTGGCAATCAGTTGGAGGACTTCGCACGAAATCGTGCCGTAGAGATAGCCAGGAAGGACGGCACCAATTTCCACCACCCTGACGACTTGATCTATGGCGAAAACCTAGCTTGGAACTCGATTGAGAACGTGGAGCCTAAAATACCGCTGAAGCTCTGGTATGACGAGTGGAAAATCTATAACTTCAATAAGCCTAACATAACATCGAAAAACGGACACTTCACTCAAGTGGTCAGTACTCGACATTTTACTCATATTTCAAATTAGATTTCTAGTTTACCCCCCAATTGCATCTCCCAGTGCGCCTTCTTATTAGCACTTTACTTGGTTTCAATTTCAATATATAAATCTATTAGAGACAACAACTTAAGAATTTTAGAGAATAGACAAGGCAACTCCTATTTTTACGATTCCATTATTCAATATATCTTTACTTTTATTGAATTATGTATTTTGTATTCAAGTCATTAACATTGAAAGCATTGAAATTCTATTGAATTGAATGACTTTTATCTCAAAACATTCATAAAAGTATTTCTTTTGAATAGAAATGAAATGTTTGCACAAATATTATACGAATCGGAAGTAATGGCACTGATTTTGTTTTTGATTTACTTGAGGACTGGCTTTTGATTAATGAGTTTTGCCTTCAATTTATTACTTCTAAGATAAAGCCAAACAAAGAATTGTAGACTAATTCCCATAAATAATAAAACGGTCTTTCAATAAAAATAAGATAATTGCTGTTTACATAAAAATATTATTTAACTAAATGTGAATTAGATTTTATAAATCAATAAAATTATATTGAATGTTAACCATAGGTTTGGAAAGAGACCCGGAAAGTTGGCTGCGGTCGGGCCATCAGCCATGGAAAGGTCGGCGGCACTTACACTGTGTAAGTATTAATCAATTGCTTATTCAGAGTTCTATTGAATTTGAAATCTCATTGAATTTATGGCTGATTTCAGATGCAATTACGACCCGCCCGGCAATTATATCAATGAGGAATTGGATAACGTGAAGCCAGCCCTCAAAAAGAAATATAGACCGACACCGAAACCCGGACAGAAGAGAAACAATAGGAAACCGACAATTTCTAACAAAAATAAGAAACCGAAACGAAATAATAGAAACTGAGAGATAAATGCCTGAAATAACAATAAATTCTGTTTATCCCAATATAAAACACGTTAACTCTTTTTCTCAAGACTACTGCCATTCGTTCAGATCTGCCATAAAATTGTCATTTTTTAAACATTATTTCACACATTTATATATGATATCATTCATTCAATTATTAAATAAAATTCAAAAAAAGGAATTATTATTTTTTTCATTTATTTGCCGTTTTTGTGGTGATTTCATACTTATTCAAATTAATTAATTATTATGGGAGTGGTCAATTTATTAATTAATCAGCTTATAGTGTGGATATAGTATATTTCTTTATAATTTTTAAAAATAATTTGACAAGATCTTCCAAGAGATACAATTAATACAATGTATAATAAAAAGACTATCTTTTGGTTTAAGCACAAAATTTTACATTTACCTAGTTAGCTAATGAGCTTATCCAATAAGAATTAATTAGATATTCTTAAGTGTAGATGACAATTAAGTCGAATCAAATTTTAACAAGATTTTATAATTCTGAGTAAAGATAAGTTGAATTCTTGTTGTATTACTTACAAATTCCTTTACGGCTCGTCTGCATTTAGCTAACAAGCACATTTCTATCATTCTTGTTAAACATTTGCATCTTTTATCAAATAGTTGTATAAAATTTCCCCTTTCTTATTTTTACTTCTTTTATTTCAAACATAAACGCTTGAAATGAATACAAAACAGCTCTTTGTTTACAGAACTTAATTGAGCGCTAATTGTATTCAATAGAAGAAAAACAATTAATTCAACTCTAATCTATCATTTGTTGAAATACTGACCTTCAAAGTATTGCCCATTTCAGCCAAATTAAACGAATCTCTTCTTTTACGTTTAAATCTTATGATTTTTATATGCTTTTCGTGACTGTATTTACATATCAAATAATTATATATAAGTAAAAAATAATAATAAATAGCTTCCCAATTAAAAGGCTATCTAGCTTAAAACGGAATATTTTCTTCAGAACATGTTAACTATCTATTGTTTAGAATTTCTGAATTTTAATAACCAATATTTTAATCTTGATTATTTGAATGCCAAAATATGTACTGAATTATTTATGGAATCAGGGTAGTATTTTTGCTTTTACAATATCAAATTTCTAATAAGTATCAATTTTTCAAATACTTTACACTTATTTCATTAAATGTAAATCTTTATCAAAAATAAATTCAATTCATAAATTGATTTTAATTAAGCTCACAATTGCAATATGCAATACACACCAAGACGTTTATGTGTTTTCGGCTTAGCCTGGTCAATTACTGGAATTATTTGAATAGTTTGCTTAAACTAAGATTTAAATATTAAGTTGCAAGATTATATGCGTAAAAATAATTTTTTTTAATGAAGTTGTTATCAATTTGTGAGAATATCAGTTGGGTTTTAATTAATTGACTTAATATGTCCGGTAAAGATGTTTTTCTGGATAAAATGATATTGGTAATTATTTTGTCAACAAATGGTAAGCCAAGACTAGCTTACAATTATTTGAACAAGAATTTTTTAAGATTTTAACAAGATTACAATTATTTGAACAAGATTTTTTAATCATTTTTTTACAAAGCAATGGTCGACAGTTCTATTGTAGACATAACCACCGCAAAGCTTCAAAAGGATTCCATAAAAGTACATAACACTTACCGAAATCTTCACGGTGCTCATCCACTCATATATAGCAAGGAGGTGATCTAGTTATGTGCTCTAATTACAAAATCAAACTTTTATCAAATTGTGTTTATTTACAATCAGTTGGAAGATTTTGCCAGAAAACGCGCGAAAGAATTAGCCCAACAAGATAGAGGCTCTAAGGGTCTTCAACACCCAGATGATTTGGTTTGGGGCGAGAACTTAGCATATAATTCGAAGAGAAACGTTGATTTTGCGGTACCTTTAAAGATATGGTACGAAGAGTGGAAAATCTATAACTTCAAGAGGCCTAACACCAACCATAAAAATGGACATTTCACTCAAATGGTCAGTCAACTAATCGATAGTATAAAAAGGGTAAACTTTCGAGAGAATCGAGTAGTTTGCAATTCTCTCATAACATATATTTTTGAATAATCGATTTGGTTTTCAAGTCATTAACAAAGAAAACATTGAAATTCTATTGAATTAATGACTTTTATCTCAAAACATTTGTAGAAAATATCCTTTTGAATAGAAATGAATGTTTGGACAAATATTATACGAAATCGGATGTAATGGCACTGATTTCGATTGCTTGAGGACTAGCTTTTGATTAATTAGTTTTCTCTTCAGTTAAATATTTAGAGTATTTCTAAAAATTTTAAAAAGAGTGAACAAAGAATTTATTCTAATTAATAAGCATTCATTAAAATTAGTCTTGATAAAAGTTTAAAAACTTAGTCCCTTGCTGTTCCCTTTAATTAATTTCGATATTCACCCCCTTTCCAATTCCTTTTAAATTAATCCTTTACATGAAAAAAGACCTTCAATAACTGATTTACGAGTGCTTTCGATGTACTAATTCATTAACTGTTTGTTTGATTCTTTATCAAACACTTCCACTTTAATTGTTTTGATATTCAATTCACTGTTCACTTGTTTAACAATTATTTATAACTGATTTCCTTATAAAATGAGTTGCTTTCAAAACAGTGCATTAACTGATTAAATGATTGAATTCATTAAATGATTCACTTTTGAGCTCAAATTCATTTTGTATTTCATCTGCTTTTTATTTATATTTGAAGCAAATAATATATAAAGGGAGTGACAACACTGAATCTGACTGCCTTGCTGCCCCCTTTCCATTTTTTTCACAAACCCTTTTCCAATCCATAAGGTAGTCGGGAGTAAAGGGACTCGGTATTCAATTTTGCAAGACTTATTCAAATGAATTCAAAAATTATTGATTACATCAGGAGTGGTTAAAGTGCACGCCAAATATTTCACCCTGAGTTCTCAGACCGAGAAAAATCAAAATTTTTATCAGTCTAGATCGAATAACTTGGTCACTCCTAGTTTAAATTAAGTATCATTTAGCTATTTAACAATTAAATGTGAATAAAATTTCATCATTCAATTGAGTCAAGGTTTGGAAAGGAACTAAGAAAATAGGTTGCGCCCAGGCACTCAGCAACGGAAAAAACCGCGGCACTTATACCGTGTAAATATTTTAATTTAGCTAGTTTAAAATTTAATTTCAAGATAAATATTTTTAAAAATTAGATGCAATTACGATCCACCGGGAAATTATATAAATGAAGAATTGAAGAATGTTCTCCCCAAAAAAACTGCACCTGCGCCAATTAAAAAAAGTATTCCAGCCCCAAAGAAGCCAGTATCGTATGCCAGTTTCGGAAGCGATAAAAAATTAGTTCCTGTCTCAAAAATCAAATCCACCCAGGCACCACAACCAAAAAATGGAAAATATACCACAAAACCGACACGAAAATATACCACAAAACCGACACAAAAAATTCAGCTCGTTGGAAAAATAAAGCAGTAGTTTCGGATAGCACTATATAGCAATATGCAGCACAAAATTTCTCATAGAGAATATATGGGAAACCTTTAAATTCGCCTAGGTAAAATGGGGTAAAATGGGGTCAAGTAAAATTTTTTAATAAAATAATAAATGATTATTCTTTATCATAATAACACAAAATAAAATCCCAGATATTAACAGAAAAAATTTTAACTTATATCCAAAATTACCGTATTACCTAGCAAATAACAGATCTTATGGGGATATCGCACAACACAGTTTTCCAATAATAGGTTTAATTAATTAAAGTTGAAATAATCATAACCATCACCTTCAATAATAATGATAATAATTGTTTAATTATAATGAAGTCAATTCAAATATAATTTTATTGCAAATTTATAAATTAAAACAAAAATGCGATCAGTTGAACTATGCCCATTACCTTACTTATAGGAGTCCCAACACCCCTGAACGCAGTATTAAATTGACTAAAATTGGTTTATACAATGCAACCTCGAAATAACGGACCACTATTTAACGGAAACTCGATTTAACGGACAGATTTTCGCTGCACCGGCAGCTCTTA
>JAQIWP010001710.1:0-13668 GCA_034695525.1 Euzetes globulus
GAAGTCCTATTCAGTTATCTCTCGTTTGAAGACAAGTTTCGCTTCGAATGTCTGTCCAAACAGTTCCAGAGATTGGTTTTCAACACAAAGAAGGATTTGTTGATCAATGGCTTTTTGGCCGAAAATCTACAGTATTATCCAAGAGCAATCGTAAATCTAAAGGCTCTGGAAGTGATATTTAAAAAATGTCGAAACATTTCAAATATCCAAGTTTACTCTGGAAAAGTTGTAAACATTGAAGAGGTCTTTCAGCTAATTGTCAAATATGGTCCAAAGTTAACAAAAATCTCTTCAGATTTTAATGGATTGTCTGAATCTACTATTGAAGAGTTTGGACTAAAGTTTGGATCAAATCTGAGAACAATCGTCTCGATGTCTGACATAAACATTAAGAAAGTCTTGAAGTTATTTCCGAATATCGAAGTCTTAAAGTTTTCTTACAATAAGTTTTCTTATTTATTCAATGAAAATGAAGTTCTGGTCAACAAATTGAAAGAATTTTCATTTGATTTTATTTCAGATGACATCAAAAGAATCGGAATATTTGTCGAAAACAACAAAAATACTTTAAAATCACTTGAAGTGCGAATTCTTGAAATGGAATCAACGGAAGACTGGAATATCTTATTTGAAGAAATGACAAAACTTTACAAATTAGACTCTTTGAAGATCGACAGCAATACTTTTGATGTCCCGAATTGTTTTGTGGAATATTTGGCAAAATTTGCCAAAAACTGTCCAAAACCTTCAACTCTTGACGTAAGACTTTATACAAATTCCTTAGAAATCAATCATAAAATTTATCGGATTTTAATTGAATTCAAAAGTTTGCGAAAACTAACACTTTCTTTACGGACTGAGGGAAGAGTCGTCCGTCAGAATCAGAGCAAACCATTAGTATTGTCGGCAAAAATGTTTAACAAGAGTCTAATTCATCTAAAAATTTGGGATTTTGTTTACGGAAATGTTCGCATAAATGACAAGTTTTTTGAAGATATCGATAGATATTTACCAAAACTAAAGTATGTGTCACTCGTTCGCAATCGTCTCGACATAACTGACCGCACATTCCATGAGTTGTCAAAACTGTCAGACTTGCCATACATTAGTTTCTTTACAACTGAAGACTCGATATTATCGAAAATATCATTCACTGAATCATTTGTTATGAAATTCATTGGCGATTGTTTGAAACTCAATAATTTCTACCTGGATAGTAAGAGATATTGGATTAACCTGGACTACAATCAAATCAAACAATTGAGACAAATGGCGTTTTCGGGTAATTATTGCAAAGTAATGGGGGATAAGTATAAAAGATAAAGCAGTCATCAATTGAATTGTATTTCACGAATAGATTCCAAACATATTTTTAAAATTCAATTCTTTAGTAAAAATGAAAACATTTAGACTTTTTACCTGTTTTTAGATATAATTTCAATAAATTTCAAATCGAAGTATAAATGTTTCCCAAAATGTTTTAATAAATATGTTTTTAACTATACACTCTATCCCGGTTATAGTGAACGGCTCTGGCCCAAGAGTACCAGCTAAAGAAGGAGACAATTTGGATAGAAGGTGGAATACTTATGATACCTTTTTCATTACCCGAGGTTATCGTTATCAAATGAAATTAAAAGCCCCTGGACAATACCGAGATTTCAAAGTTATAATACCATCGTTGCTCTTAATCGGTCTTAAAGACGGCACTGCAGAGGGCACTACAGTGGCCTGGATTCAAAATCGATTCAGGTTTGGAATTCGCCAACAAGTGGGAGTTCATGTGGCAGCAAAGTGCGACGGCGATGTCATTATGGTCCCAATGAGAATCGCACATGTACAAATTGGGGATAAATGGGAATTCATCTACTGCACTAGCCATGTGACCCCAATCAACTCCATTTACCCGGTCAATAGATATGAGCATGGCCAAGCCAAACCCAAAGACAGACGGATGAAATTCGTTTTAGGACTTGAGTTCCGAAGTGATTACGCGAACTACGAAGAAGGCGACCGATACTACTATCGGTTCGGTGAGGGACAGATCCGAGCGGGTGGTGTTTATGAACTTACAGAAAAACGCTTAGTTGATTTGGTGGCCAATCCCAATCCAAACCAATTTCAAGGACAGTGGTTCGCTTTATTTGTGTGCGCCGGTGCCCGACTGGTTATTACCGATAGCTTCAATGTGGGCCAATTTGTCTCATTAGATCATCGTGACCATCACACCCGGACACTCATACAGATGGGTGGAGTTGTCTTTTGTCAGAGACGACTGTCCATTACTATATCTCAACAAGAGGTTGAAAACCGTCCGCGCGATGACTGGGATTATAATATTCTTCTAACCTGGGAAGATTTTGTCAACCATTATTTACAGAAGCCCGTGGACTTTCTAGACGAGCAACCAGTGGACTCTGCCACTAAAGCTAAAGTAGCTGGATATAAATTTCCGGTATTATTCTTAGGCGCAACCTATTCTGAATATGATAGTATCAGTTGGAGCCTAGATATAAATGGGGTGGACCAGGCCAATTTGGTTATTCCAGAGGGAGGCCGTATTGTGGCCATTTCTGATGGCACTGAAGGCATTCAAGAGATCGGAGACCGGTATTATTACGAGTACCTACACGACTGTGTTGTCACATACCACGACACAAAGTTTAGTGCCCCCAGCGGTTCAACAGCCCTCAAAAAAATTTGTCAAATATTGAACTTTGATGACAACCGGTCCTATGTCTACCATTTGGGTGATTATAAATATTCGTGGCTGAACCCCCAAACCGGAGTGCAAGAGGAAGGGTCCCACAACATTGAGGAGTACACCAAAGAAAAAGGTAAAGGTAGAACGACAAGCTACCCGGAATTCAATTTTATGTGTATGACAGGTGAAGCTGAATCCAAAGCTCAACCCAATTGGGTGAACTTTTTCACCAAACGATGTCCACCCCTGCCACCAATGTTTCCGCCCTATCGAAAATTGACGGGCGGGTGGGAGTATTTGCCTAATAGCCGCCTGTTTGAGAGTGGGCATGAATCAGTAGCTAATATTTCAAATCAAGTTTATCAGAAAAAAGATGGTGTACCTCCAATCGAACAACTGTATGGTCCATTCCTTGACGGCTCAATTGCTAAACTTGGAAGAGGTGTAGTGCTCGGCTATGAATGGGAGCAAGTTCAAGCTTGGGATCGACAATTCGATATCAATGTAATCGATGACCCGAACACCCGAATTGGCGTCGATGGCTTTCTGTGGCGAAAGGTGAATGACAAAGTCATTTGTAAATACAAAACCCTAGCCTTTGAGCAAATTCAGCCAAAGCCAGCACATCCGTAACCAATTCAGCCACCAACTCAGAATTGATGAAACTAGTGATGAAACTTGACTAGATTACAGATAAATAAAACATTTATCTAAAAGACATTTATAGTTTATTAAGTGTTTGAACCAAAACTTTTATATCATTGAATTATTTTAATGAATTGTAGAGGAAAATAGTTTTTTTTCTATCGATTTAAGTGATTTTTATCGATTTATACTTTAATACTAAATGATTAAAAGCAAATTTTTATCTGTAATTTATCCAGCTATTTATTAAATGAGCGAACAAATAATTCTTGCCAATGGAGAGGAAACCCCAGCCTTTGTAGTCAAGTTGGGAATAGCGTTGAATTTTCACTATTAATGACACATAAACTCGAGTTTTGACGCCAGCATTGGAAGAGCTGTTCATTATGTCCAACAACTCTTCAAATTCTGGTCTTTGATTCTGTATTCGACTCATTAGACAAATGTATAGCAAATAAAACACAAATAAAAGGGTGAATTCAAAAAAGGCTTCGAATACTGAATCGATTGCCTTATCATAAGTGGCGATATAAGTGAGTCGAAGACAAGTCGATTGGAATATATCGGAAAACCATAAAAAGGACAAAAAACTCAAAATATTATTGTCTTGATGTCAGTCAGAAATTGAATGTTATTTATCAGATTAATCGCATCGACATACCCTCCTCGCAATACCTATGTTGCCTCTATCAACTCCATTTACCCGGTCGCGAGTGTCCAGGAAAGTCATTTCAAAGAAATGTTTGCGATTTTGATCTGGGACTCAAACGGCACTTTCAATTGCATAATAATAGAGGTATTCCTTATACTATTATTTGTGATCTTTTGCTGAATTTCTAAATCACTCATAAATATCAGAGTAAAGACAATTACCTTTTCAAATATCGCGAACCTGGAAAGTGTTCATGCCTATTAACAGGGTAGATTACACTAATTGGGGATATAACGGGATTGTAGGAGTGAAAACGTCGGGTAGTGGTTATATATCGGATTTCCATTACAACCACACCCTCTATTCCTTGGGCCGACACAAACATATGAAATCCAATTTGTTGGCGAATTCCTGTTTTGAAAACTGCAACAATATAACCCCCGGACATGTTGCCTTGTACAGCCAGATCACTGAGATTCATTTTTTAACTTTTATATTTATTATAAATTTATTCAAAAATAATAAAATGTGTTTAAAAGGACCCCACTATTGATTGATAATACAATTTGTGGGTCAAGTCATTAAGTATGTGAGCAAATAGTTATGTACACAAAGCCTTTATTGAAAAATAGGTTGTTTTGAGAAGTGTTAAAATTATTAATGTTATTCGATCAAGGTCATTCATTTTTCACTTTTATTGTGTACTGTATGTGTATTATAAAATAATTTAATAGATAATTTGTCGTTTTAGGCTTTTAAATATGAATTGGAAAAATTTTCCCGTCTTAGTCTTCAATGTCGATGTTTTCTCCCCTTTTAAGTAATTTTTAAAATTTCAATTCTCTGTAAATTATTTGAAAAACAAATTTATGTAAAAATAATTATTTTGGAATAAAAATTAGGAATTTTATATGAAATCTCACTTAATATCCAAAATAGTATTGTTGTAGAACTGAAACCATAAAAATCAAATCAAACGTTTGTCATTCAGAAGTCACTATCCCTTCCAAAGTCCTGTTCACAGATCAACTGAAGTGATGGCTGCAAATGTACAACAAATTCGAACAAGTCAAAAAGTACGAGCTCCATTTGACAAACCCGATCCAAATTATATTCTTAGGCGAGTCTTACAAGACTTTTTAAACTACAGGACGCGACAAATATATCTTGTCAGATACTTTCGAAGCGAGGGTGGTCAAGTGAACGCCTTTATTACTGTTGGATATGTAAGACCAGTTGACGAGCAAGACAATGGGCGAAGAGATTGGAATGACTATGATACTTCTTTCATTACCCAAGATTATCGTGACCTAATGCCCAGTGGAAACCCAGAATACCCAGATTTTACTGTGATAATACCATCGTTGCTACTAATCGGTCTTGAAGCCGGTACTCAAAGTGCATGGGGCATTACAGTCAATTCGTTTGGTACTCAACTTAAGGATGAAATGCGCCAACAAGTGGGAATTCATGTGGCAATCAGGTGCGACGGCGACATCGTTATGGCCCCATTGAGAATCGCAAGTGTAAATATTAGGGGTAAAAGGGAATTCCTCTACAACAGTACCTATATTGCCCCCATCAACTCCATTTACCCGGTCAATAGATATGAGCACGACCATGCCGACCCCAACGACAGACGGATGACATTCGTTTTAGGACTTGAGTTCCGAAGTGATTACGCGCACTACGAAGAAGGCGACCGATACTACTATCGGTTCGGTGAGGGACAGGTCCGAGCGGGTGGTGTTTACGAACTTACAGAAGAACGCTTAGTTGATTTGGTGGCCAATCCCATTCCCAATCCAAACAAATTTCAAGGACAGTGGTTCGCTTTATTTGTGTGCGCCGGTGCCCGACTGGTTGTTACCGATAGCTTCAATGTGGGCGACCTTGCCTCATTAGATCACAGTCAAAATCACAACCGGACACTCATACAGATGGGTGGAGTTGTCTTTTGTCAGAGACGACTGGCCATTTCTATATCCCAAGAAGAGATCGATCCAAACCTTCCGCGCGATCACTACGAACGTAATATTCTTCGAACCTGGAAACAATTTATCAACAATTATTTACTGAAGCCAGTCAACTTTATAGACGAGCAACCAGTGAACTCTGCCACTAAAGCTAAAGTAACTGGATATAAATGTCCGGTATTATTCTTAGGCGCAACCTATTCTGAATTTGATAGTATCAGTTGGGGCCTAAATATAAGTGGGACCAACCAGGCCAATTTGGTTATTCCAGAGGGAGGCCGTATTGTGGCTATTAATGATGGCACCAAAGGTCTTCAGGAGATCAAAGACCGGGTTTATTACGAGTACCTGCACCACAGTGTTGTCACAGAACATGGTACAAAGTTTGGTGTCCCTCTCGATCCGGCAGGAAAGCCAGACGTCGGCAGAATTTGTCGAATATTGAACTTTGATGACGACCGGTCCTATATCTACCATTTGGGTGACTATACCTATTCGAGGGGGAACCCCCGAACCGGAGTGCAAAAGAATGAGACCCACAACATTGAGAGTTTCACCAAAAGAGTAGGTAAAGTGACAAGATAAACCACATATAATCACATATCAGCTTTATCAGATAATCCTTTAGAATGCAAACAAAACCCAGATTTGAAAGACAATGAATGAGAGACAATGAAAGTAATTGTTTTTGAATAATTTTATTGAATATTTTAGTTTAAATTGTCTTAAATTCAGTTTAATTAATAATTGTCTAAATGTATGGCCAATAGGTATATTTCCGTTCATTGCTTATTTTATGCTAGACATACTGGCAGACGGAGTCGTCCCTCGCACTGGCAATGACCAAATTGCACCCTTCACCGCATTACCGAACTTTTAGTGTTATTATAAGTTCTGTCCTCTATATCGGTCCTCTAGGAATCACGGCTTCAGTAGAAGACTGTGACGTTGATTGTATTGGTAACAGGATGAGACAGGTCGTTCGACAACAAATTGGTTATCACTTCACTGTCGAGGCCAAGGGAGACCTGTATGTGGCAATGATGGAACTCTTAGTTAATAAAAATGAAACCGGGTACGAATACCTTTATCGTAAAGTGGCTCCAATCAGTGCTGTTTATCCGGTCAATAGGCATGAATTCCAAAATGATCTACGCTATAATGGATTATTAGACAACAGAACAAATTTTGTTCTTGGATTAGCCTTTCAGACCACTAACTCCTATAAAGACGGCGACCGATACTATCATCGGTTCGGTGAGGGAGAACTTCGAGCGGGTGGTGTCTTTGAAATTACCCTTGCACGTCTGGATGGGATTGTAGAGAAACATAATCTAGTGAAACAAAGCTACCAATGGTTCGCTTTATTCGTGTGCGCCGGCGCCCGTCTAATTGTTTCAGATAGTATCAATGTCGGAAAAAAGCTCAAAGATCACAAATTCTCCCACAACCGATCACTCATACAGCAGGGTGGAATTGTGTTTTGTCAAATACGACGACTGCGTTTTTCTATACCTCACCAAGAAGTGCGTCAGAATTATCGGACCGACTCATTGGAGAGGATAATTTGGGACTGGCCTCAACTAATCAACAATTTACAAAAGCCAGTCAACTTCGTGAATACACGAAATTTAGAAGACTCAGAGAAAGTAGCCTTGCTTGGAATGAAATGTCCGGTACTCTTTTTAGGTGCTAACTATTCTGAATTCCATAGCATTAGTTGGGGACTGGGAATGGATGGCAAAGACTTCGTCAATTTGGTTCTTCCAGAGGGAGGCCGTATTGTGGCTATTAATGATGGCTTTAACGGCCTTCAGGAGATCAGAGACCGGGTTTACTATGAGTTCCTACACAACAGTGTCGTCACAGATCATCTAACAACTTTTAGTGCCCCAACAGAACATGTCCAAGAAGTTGATAGAATTTGTCAAATATTGAACTTCGATGACCAACGGTCTTATGTCTATAAATTCGGCAAATATCAATACCATCCCGCTAACTTACAGGGGAAGCATCGATTGGCCTCGCGGACTCAACAAGGACAAGGGCTAAGGACTGCGAGAAAAGGATTCCAGAAACAAAGGCCTAAACCGGACGTTAGTCACGACATTGAAACCGGTTTCAAAGGAAATATGCGTTCAGTTTATCCGGAATTCAATTTCACCTGTTTGACAAATGAACAGGAATTCAGGGACTGTGTACGAGACCCTGATTCAGGGCCCGACTTTATTAGCAGTTTTGCTAGTAAGCAGCCACCTCTGCCACCAATATTTCCACCCTATCGAGACCAAAAGGACATCCGGTATTGGCTGCCCCACCCTGATTTGCAGTATACTTCTCGATCTCTTAGAGTTTCAAATGTTTACCTTGAACAAGAAGATGGCAAACCTATTTTTGAACAGACATTCGGCCCATTCAAAGGTAAAAAAACTGCCAAGCTCGTAATTGATGAAATACGGTCCGAACCATTCTGGGATAGATTCGATGATTTAAGTCAACAATTTGAAGTCCAAACTATTCTGGCTAACAGCAACTATCGAATTGGTGTCGATGGTTGGGTCTGGCAAAGAAGACTGGTAGGGGGTTTGGGTGAAACTTACTGGGATTACAAAAGTTTAATTTTCAAAGAACAGGCTAAACCAAAATCCGAATTCAGGTTTCAATCAGAATCATTTCCGGGATTATCCCCCTTGCAACAATCTGAACAGATTTCGGGGCCACCAATTGAAGCATCAAGGGAGTTTAAGCCACTCTGATCCCAACTCGGACAGACTTCGGCACAACAATTTGGAGCACACTCGAGGTTTCAGTCACCCGAGTCAATATCCGAACAGACTTCGGCGCCACAAAATGAACAACAATCTGGAAGGCGTCCAAAAATTAAGCTAACGCCAACGTGATTGGGGACATCATCCGCAAAGCCTCCGACGCCTCAACCCAGACCGTTACTTCCGTCACGAACTGCAACGCCACCACCCCCAACTCCACCCCCAACTCGATTCCCAACTTGATTCCCAACTCGATTCCCAACTCGATCGGTGCCAACCACACCGAAACTGAAAAGCTTATAGCAAAAATAGATTGAAAGTCTTGCGCTTCCAACAAATAGTCGCGGAGTTACAGAATGAAAATCCCGCGCTTCTAACAAACAGTCGCGGAGTTTCGAAATGAATATCCCGCACTTCCAAGATGAGAGTCGCATTTTATGAATTTTACAATAAATTGTTTATTTCATATTTTTTAACATTTTATAGACATTTTATATAAACATATAATAAGTTTTTAAATATTTGAGGACTAATTAAGGATAACTTCACTGTTTAGGCACCGACTGATATAACCTTCCATTCGTCTGAAATAATTTGAACAGTTAGCAAGTGAAATCTGTTGGGAAGCGTTGTGTACTGCTTCATACAACTGGTCTTCATTTCCAGGTTCTTGCCTTCGGATAGAATTCTTCCATTGACTGAAAGGATTTTCAATGGGGTTTAAAAATGGAGAATATGGGGGCAAATAAACGGCATTATGTCCTCTCTCTTCTATGATAGCCTTAACTTCAGGTGTCTTATGAAACCGAACATTGTCCATTACCAGATGTGCGCCAGTGATGTATTCATTTTCTAAATGGTCGCATAATTGCTGAATATAATTCCCAAACTGTTCGCCATTGTATGGCTGGTCTTGTATTTCAAAAAAATAAAGTGAATTGTATGTCATGGCACCGCATACGGAATAGTTTCTGCTCCTAATTCTTGCAACAGTTTTATTAGCTCTGGACCCTTTTGGTGCCCACCACTAGCTCTTGAGTAGATCTGAACACCCATTTCGTCAATAAAAATCATTTTTTCCTTTTCAACCATCAATTGAGTGTAACTTAAAGCATAATCTCTCCTCTGACTAATCACTTGTGGAGTATTACGAGGTTCTGGAGATAGTGATGTCCTCTTAAAAGAGTAATGAAATGTTTTAATGGCGTTACTGATAGTTGAGATACTGATAGTGACCAATGATGGCCAAGTTTGCAGACATCGAATTTGCAAATCTTTCAAAGTTTGAGTGCAGTTATCATCAATCCATTGAGAGATGACTTGATTTTTAAGTAATCTTTATAGTCATCAGGAGATCAGGAGATATAGTGACAGCTCTTCTCATTTGATTGCTTTAATGTTTACTCAAATTGAAATCAAATCAAGCTTACCTGAAACAAGACGTACATCCAGGCAATCAAGAGTATGGTCCATTCCATGACTACTCAATTCCTAACCTTGGAATTCGTTTAGTGTCCGGCTATGATTGGGAGCCATTTCCAGAATAACATCGATAATTCGATCTTGATGTAATCAATGACCCGAAAGAACGAATTGGCGTCGATGGCTTTATATGGCACAAAGTGAATGACTAAGTCATTGGTCCTTACAAAACCCTAGCCTTTCTTCAAATTCAGCCAGCACTTCCGATTCAGCAACCAATTCAGAAGCCACCGGGGTTTCCGCCACCCGAGTCAATATCCAAGCAGACTTCGGCGCCACAAATTGAAACAATACCGGTGCAACACAAAAGGCGTTCAAAAGACTAGGGCTAAGAAGATGTGCTAAAAATAAATCAATATTAATAATTTTTATTTCATCTTCAATTTGTATTCAACACTGATTTTCTTTTTTAATGTCCGAAACTAACAAAACTTTTCTTTGAATATAAAATAATAAATGACCAAGCTTAGTTTACTTGAAACTAATATTTATTATACTTTATATACGAATAAACTTTTTGATGATTTAAATTGGAAATTATTATTTGAAATGAGTTTGTCTTTCAGACAGAATAGCAATAATGGCTAAACTCTTGTCTGAGATCTTCTTCAAGTGTCAGTTCCCTTCTTTAAATCCATTTATTTAATAAGATTTTGTAGTTATCTTGTTAATATTTGTGATTTCAATTGACTGATTCTATATATGACTTAATGATCTGAATGATACAACTATTGTCGGACAATAATTTTCAAACTCAAGGAATAAAAATTAAAATTTTATTTTAAAATTCGTTTTAAATGAGAATTTGATGTCAAGAATCGTATTGTTGTAAAACTGAAACCACAAAATCAAATCAAAACTTCAAAGTCAAAAGAATTCATTCAAAAGTCTTGTCCATAGATCTGCTGAAGTGATGGCTGCAAATGTACCACAAGAACTAGAAGAGGAACTGCCTGAGATATCGGGACCCTTTGATGCGTTTAGATATGAGCATCAAGCTCTTTTGAGAAAAGAGGATGGTGGCCCAATTATTAGTGGCCCTATTAGACGTCGGCTTAATTATGCTGTCCGCTACTTTTATTGGGATCTTGGACGTTGGAACGCTCACATTAGCCTGGCTTATATGCACTATTCTACTGACACTGCAGCAAGGCATAGAGGTTGGAATATTTGCAGACCTTATCAGCATACGGTATATTATGAAACAATGCTCAACCTGCACCCTGGAAAGTATTACCGAACTTTTAGTGTTATTATAAGTTCTGTCCTCTATATCGGTCCTCCAGGAGCCCAGTCGGCATTAGCAGACTGTAACGTTGACTGTATTGGTAGGAGGATGAAACAGGTCGTTCGACAACAAATTGGTTATCACTTGACTGCCGAGGCCAAGGGAGACCTGTATGTGGCAATGATGGAACTCCTAGTTAATCCAAATGAAACCGGGTACGAATACAATTATCGTAAAGTGGCTCCAATCAATGCTGTTTATCCGGTCAATAGGCATGAATTCCAAAATGATCTACGCTATAATGGTTTAGACAACGGAACAAAATTTGTTCTTGGATTAGCCTTTCAGACCACTAACTCCTACGAAGAAGGCGACCGATACTATCATCGGTACGGTGAGGGAGAACTTCGAGCGGGTGGTGTCTTTGAAATTACCCCTGCACGTCTGGATTGGATTGTAGGGGAATCTAATCGAGGGCAACTAAGCGGCGAATGGTTCGCTTTATACGTGTGCGCCGGCGCCCGGCTAATTGTTTCAGATAGTTTTAATGTCGGACCCGAGAGATCATTTGATCACAGTCGTCGCCACAACCGATCACTCATACAGCAGGGTGGAATTGTGTTCTTTCAAAGACGACGACTGCGTTTTTCTATACCTCACCAAGAAGTGCGTCCGAAATATCGGACCGACTCATTGGGCAGGATAGTTTGGGACTGGGATGAACTAATCAACAATTTACAAAAGCCAGTTGACTTCGTGGATACATGCCATTTAGATGATTCAGAGAAAGTAGCCTTGCTTGGAATGAAATGTCCGGTACTTTTCTTAGGTGCTAACTATTCTCAATTCAATAGCATTAGTTGGGGACTGGAATTGCATGGCAATGACTTCGCCAATTTGGTTCTTCCAGAGGGAGGCCATATTGTGGCTATTAATGATGGCTTTAACGGCCTTCAGGAGATCAGAGACCGGGTTTACTATGAGTTCCTACACGCCGGTGTCGTCACAAAACATCTAACAACTTTAAGTGCCCCAAAAACAGTAAATGTCGTAGACGTCGACAGAATTTGTCAAATATTGAACTTCGATGGCCAACGGTCCTATACCTATAAATTCGGCGAATATCAATACAATCAAGTTAACTTAAAGAAGAAGTTTCTATTGGGCCACAGGATTCAACAAGGGCAGCCCCAAGTTCCGCAACAAACGCCTAAAGCGAACGTTATTCACGACATTGAACTCAGTTTCAAAGAAAAAGGAAAGCTTTCTGATTATCCGGAATTCAATTTCACCTATTTGACAAATGAACAGAAATTCAGGGACTTTGCACTAGACCCTGTTTCAGGCCCAGGGTTTATTAGCAAGTTTGCTAGTAAGCAGCCACCTCTGCCACCAATGTTTCCACCCTATCGAGACCAAGACGACCACGGGTATTGGCTGCCCCACCCTGATTTGCAGTATGCTCCTGAATCTCTTAGAATTTCAGATGTTTACCAAGCATCAGAAGATGGCAAACCTATTCTTGAACAGATATTCTCATTCAAAGATGGAAAAACTGCCAAGCTCACAATTGATAAAATACGGCCCGGACATTTATGGTATAGAACAAGGGATTACGAACAACAATTTGAATTCTATAGCCTTCTGGCTAACATGGACTATCGAATTGGTGTCGATGGTTGGGTCTGGCTAAGAGGTAGAGTAAGGGGTGTGGGTGTGAATTACTGGGAAAACAAAAGTTTAATTTTCAAAGAACAGGCTAAACCAAAACCCGAAGTCCATTTTGATCCGAAGTCAGAATCATTTCCGGCTTTATCTCTCTTACAATCCGAGCAGACTTCGGCGCCACAATTTCCACCACCACCACCACCACCGGGGTTTCCGCCACTCGGGTCACAATCCAAAAAGACTTCGGCGCAACAAACTGAAACAACATCGGTGCAACCCAGAAAAATTTGCCTAAAAAAGGAGTCACTCAGTGCACCATCCGCACCGCCTCCGACGCATCCGACGCCTCCACCCAGAATTATTAGACCGTCATTTGCCTCACTAGCTGCGCCGCCAGGACCCCCAACTCCACCCCCAACTCCACCCCCAACTCGACCCCCAACTCGACCCCGAACCAGACTGAAAAAATTATTCCAAAGCCCTGAAAAGAAAAAATAGATATTTTGTCATTTGTTTCATTGGATTAGAAATGAATAAAATATTGG
>JAQIWP010001711.1:0-13659 GCA_034695525.1 Euzetes globulus
TTACGAGAAAGTTTCTCGAGAAACTTTCTAGAAAGTTTCTCAAAATAAAAAGATTATTTCTATTTGGCCATCTCTAGCTTAATATAACAGAAAAAATATTTTGTTGAAAAGTTCACATGTTTTGACAATTCGCAGAAAAGGTAGAGAAAAATGTCATCGAATGACAAAAGTATGTGAAACTTGAAAAAATCTTTTATACGTTTTCACAGTTTAACTGAAATCCATTTTTTCAGCCGAGAAGTCAGTAAAATATCATTTTTATTATTAAAAAAAGAAAAAGAACAGAGTTTTAGGCTTGAAGTCTGGCCTGAATTTATATATTTTTTCAAAGGAAACCCATTTTGTTAATGACAACAAATAGTTTGAAGTTCATCACAAAGAATAATAACCGGCAAATGTGTCACTATCTCTACTCAATTGTATAAATCTTATTATAGGAATGCAAGGAATCGGTGTATAACTCACAGATCAGATCATTATATTCTAATTTTTTTCGGATCAGAAACAACAAACCATAAGTCAAAAGAAAGAGAAGAAATATTGAGAACAGAATCGCATCAAAAGTTTAAATGCATCCGAAATATCCCACATTTCAATAGACGGACAGAAATTTACATTTTCTCAGCAAAAACGCATAAGAAAGTAGTCCACAGAATAAAACACTTTTATATTCAATTGATTTTTGATGTTTTCTTATGGTGTGTGCAGTTATGAAAGCGGTGGCAAAATATTCCGCCCACCGATTCATCCGATATATAATATATTTCGTGAACCAAATAGTAATTCGTTTTTCTTCTCTCCTTTTTTACTCTTCTCTTTTCGGGAATGAATTTCATCAGAAAAAGCATTTCGGTTGTTATACCACTGTGTCTATGAATTGCAAGATATTATATGAAAGACTAGGACTCATAGTAGGCACCGAAAGGCCGGATATCCATAGAAACTATTAGGCGCTAATGTTGAGCATATCGTAAATTTTATTACTTCTTCTACTGTTTTCATTCTGGGCTCAACACTGTAGAGAAGTGTTGACTTATTATTAATATACTATCTGTGCATAAGTTTAATGATAAAAGACAAACACCTAATGGCCGACAATCGGCTTTATATTGCATTAGAAATTATTAGTTTCACAGATATTCAGGTTATTCCCAGGAATATGGCTTTTAGTAGCAAAACGTTTCTTTCACAATATTTTATTCAGTCTTATATATGAACTCCTTTTTCACATTCAACTGTATTTTCGACTCTTTTTATTACTAAAGAGTCACATATATATTGAATGTGTATATCATTTACCAGAGAGTATTGCTTTTTGTAAAATTGCAATTCATTTGGTCTTCATTTTTGAGAAATGATTTTTTTTGTCGACTTCTGCCGAAAAAAATTGTTTGAAATGACTTTCATTGAATTTGAATCTGAAAACGAAAAGAATTTTAAACGATTCGGATTCAATTATTTTGAAAGCATATGAGAAAAACATTTTAAATATTTAAATAAACTTCAATTCTGTGCTTTAATTTTACTTGAATTTTATTCTGAAAGAATCCGATATTTGCAAGAATAAGTCAAATTTAATAAAAGTCCGTATTTGTTGCCTGACTCTGAAGAGTTCAAATACCGTTTGTATCAAATTTAAAGTCATTGCCCAATAAGTCATTTCCTTAACATAATCGACAAAATCCTTTCAAACTTTTATTACAAATTCAATTAGGAATGTGTAGGAAGTATCTGATATGAAGCGCTCCACAATGGACTCCAATGTTCAGGGATGTTTTTGAAACAATATATCTATTACTTACATCCAGGCACTTTTGACATAGATATGACTTCCATAAAAACAAAACAATTATGTAATATTGCTCTTTGATTTGATCACCAGATAATCCATCAACTTTATTTCAACCAATAACCTTTATGTTATTCTTGTCTCAATTTTTGTTTGATGTTACTGGATACGTTGAAACAGAACAATATAAATAATTCATGAACCATGATGATCATAACTAGATTAAATGAATGATTTATTTAATTAATATTTAAATAGTTATTCTAAACAGAAAATTTAAATACAATTGAAATTAAAATGTCAGCCATGACTAATCATGACTAGGTCATATTTAATGAAAATATCTGATGGCTTACTACAAACTACTGTATTATTAAAGACAATTTTTGTTAAATTAGATGCTATTTATTTTAAAAACATTGATTTATTGCAAACTTGTCTGGAATTGTCATTTGATTCACATTCAAAACACATGCATTAAAAGTCATTAAAATTTAATATTCAATTTCATTCTTGGAGCAAAAAAATAATATTTATTACCCAAAGATATTACTGAAAGAATACTAAAAAAGACGAACAAAAAATAACTTATGGCAACAAAAAATATAATTCCTTTTGTATAAAAATATAAAATACCTGAATATAAATAAATGAAAGTTAAATTTTCTTATTCTTACTGAAAATTTTCGCATTTGCCCACAAAAGTAGTGCAAAAAACTTATTTTTCTTCCAAAGGAATAGAATATCCAAAAATTTAATAATGTTTTTCTAGTTTAGAATATTCTTATCGGAAGTTTAAATTTTTTTTTTCATTTTTCATGTTTCTTTTGCTGACTTTAAATTATCTATCAGACAGACATCCAGTCAAATATGCAAACTATGCTAGAGCTCGTCTTAATTTCCCCTGAGTATTTTTTTTCTAGCAATTCTATTCTGCTATTCTTTGACAACAAGACTTGATTTGTTTTGTTCGAATGTTTCGAATTAATACCTAGATTTTCAGCTTGAGTCATCAAATTCTATTAATTAGCCACTGGATAATTGAGTCTAGGCTTTTTTGTTCGACTAAATCTTTCATTGAATAGTTAGGAATATCAATAGTTAATGCATACTGCACAATTCCAATAAAGGAATGGCATTATTTGGCAAATCCTATAATTAATACAAAGAGTAATTTTGAGAATAAAATTATTCGTTTCACTACAGTCTGTGTTATAATCACTTTAGTAACACATTTTAAAAGTAAAAAATTTTAGCGATTCTGATAACAAAATAGGAAACATCGCACGAATGCAAACGTGATATAAATGCAGATTTGCATAAATGAATAAAAATTGTACTTTAATTATAAACTAGTCTTTTTTGGGCACAGGATTTCTGTTTAAAATATTTTTAGGCAAAACTATATAACCAATGCATTAAACTTTCGATTATATCAGTCATAATACTTGAGATTCTGGTCGCGACTACTTCTCCCGGAAAGGTGTTAACGCTTTCATAATGGTTATGTTATTAATGATTTTTACACAAATAACCCGATATTCTATGTTTGCCAACACATCACAGGAATTGTAGAACAAAATACATTTCGTTCCCTTTTAAGTCAATTAAAAGACAATGGTCTTGTACGATGGTCTTATAATCGATCAGCCAGAGCAGATTGGTCTTATAAGGAATCTATAGTAACTAGCAATATTTTTGACCGGTATAGAAATCCGCACTTTATTTGCACTTATTTCAAAGCATGATTTTGAATGACATTAATATGAAGTTTAAAAGATACTCATTCCTTAAAAACTGTAAGAAAGTACAAAATTCTAATAGTATTTGCAAACTAAATTTTATTGAAAATACATTTTAATTGATTTAAGTCATAAAAATCATAAAATAGACCTGCTGATCCATTACAAGACAATTTAATTGACTTAAAAGGAGACGATAGCTAGTCTGTTTACGCGTATGTCTGAGCTTTAGGCAAAGGTTGTCGGTTCGCATCCCTTACTGGCAATCGTTCATTGTTGTAAGTCCTCTTAATTGTTGAATTAATTTAATTGTTAGAACCCACCCCTGCTGGAAATCAGCCTTAGGTTGAGCAGGCTGACAGTATAAATGTATAAAAAACCATAAAATTCAATTCAATTTAATTTAAATGACTGGTTATTGCATTGAACCGACATATCCTTCTAATCGATCACTAATTGACCACTAATTGATCAAACATCTAATTGATCACTAGTGGAGGGTGGAATTATAAGTCGATTATAAGACCATCATGACACAAAGAGTTACTTTCAGATGATGTCTTCAACAAAATGTTTTTAAAAAAGTATTGAATTGAAGTTATGTCGGAAATTGTCAGATATGTCTATTTGGTTTATCAGTTGATATGAAAGTCAGCTGGACAATTTGCATGGCAAGTAAAAGCAGTCCTTATTTGATTTCGCTGAACATAAAAACAAGTGAAACAGAATTAAGATTTTCTTTTTGGTATTTTTCTTTCTCCTAATTAGAGTCAAACGATTAACTTTTTTGGTTAAGAATTGGGAGTTTATAAACGTCTTAAACGTAAAAAAAAGTTTTTATTGTTATACAAATGAATAACTCTTTTTATTTATGGCCGCAGTTTAATGAAAGCAATTCAAAGCTCACATTAAAATCATATGAATATGAATACAGATTTGATTCTGTGATGAAAACATTAAGGGATTACACACTCGAGAATAAAATTGTTTTGCTTTTCAACTATTTATTAGCCGTTACTGAAAACAGTGTACAATATCGCCTGTTTTGTGCGTAGGCTTTCCAAAAGCTACTTGCAAATAAATCAGCAAATGTTTAGGCAAAAGGCTTGCAAAGTAGTAATCAAATTCAATGGTGAATTACAAGATCATATATCGATTTATGCATTCATTTTGCTGCTGACTGACCAGAGAAAGGCTAAAATTGTCAGCCTTTTGTGTTAGACATCATGTCTTACATTATGTAATATTCATTACATCAATCATTACAGAAATTCTGTTCTTCGTCATTTTTTTGCCAAACCGTTATGTCTTGCAATACAGACTCAAATTATTGATCAAAGAAAAATTTCTAATTAATTAACGTAACTATTCTTTTGTTAAGAAAATATTCTTTTAAAGAATGAATCTCTTTATGAAAATTAATGGAATAAAATTTTGTTCGGAAAATATTCTTTCAAACAAACTTTCATTACATTTAATGAACATTAGATTATTGATCCGAGACATTATGCTTGAAATCATAAATGGTCTGGCTTCTTGAATCAATCTTATTTTACTAGTACACACTAAGTGTAATATAATCAACTATTTTTGTCCAAGAGTTAATTATAATGGACTTGGAGTGTATTTTGATTAATACTATTGGAGACAAACTCAAAGTCTAGCTTTGATTTTATTTAATTGATTACATTTTTATTAGGGTTTGACAAAATTTGAGCCCAACATAGAAACAAGAGATGGAAAGTTACCATTGAATTGAAGTCAATGTAAAGGATTTCATATAAAAACGATAACCAAGGGAAAAGAATGCGTGAATCAACAATGTATTGATCGTTTTGAAATATCTGTCCATTGTTTGGACTATTGGTATATCATCATTGATCAAGCAACATAATTTCCATCCCTTATTATTTAATATCCTGTTGTTTATGAATAAAATGTTTCGGTAAACAAAACAAAAAAGTTGTTTAACTTAATGATTAGTAGCTGGGTATTAGAAAAATTAATTATCAAAGTTAATGGTGAAATTGTGACAGTAATTGTTATTTTTGATACTTTATTAAATATTTGGTTTAGTAATCCCGGTATTAATGAAAAATAAACTGTTGAAAGAAGTAAATGAGATTCAAACTCGAATGGAAATGTGTTAGTTTACAAAAATTGTTTCTTTGGAAAAAGTTATCCTGCAGAAATTTGTCTTACCAAATGTATTTTTAATCTTGTCAAGTGTTGATTGCCATCAAAACTTATGTGGATTTGTATTTAATTAGATTTTATGTGATATTTATTTTGAAATGGGAAAGAGCAGAATGGGAGAGAATGGGAAACAAAGAGCAAGATGCATAGATGCCAACTCAATTAGTCCATGAGTTGCTCTATTGACAAGAGTTTTGTGAGACCAGCCCGAGAGTCAACAGACAAACTAAAAGCATTTGAATGGCGTTTTTTTCCAGGGATGACTTTAATTAATATGATATGGAAGAATGATAGATGAATCCTATGATACAATATCTAATGGATTGCGATGTCTCGCAATTAAATGGATAAATTAGATCTCAATACAAATATTCTGATCGTTATATTAGTTATTCGTTTGAGTCGGACTCTCAGACACGGAGCGAATCAGAGGAGAAGTATAGCTGTGAGCTTACAATCAATAAATGAACTCATATTCTGGTTCTGTTCATATAGACTGGCATTTGGTGAGTGCTTTTCGGGACGTCAGCCACGAGTGTTGTCTATATTTCTTATATATCGATATAACATATAAAGTGTTTCATTTGGTTCTACTTCTAATCCATAGCTGTGAACAGTATATCATTTTTGTGTGTCTCAGACCAACTCAACTGAACTAATAGACGATAATAAAAGACCACAATTCAAAGCATTCGCAACTTGTCTTCGGTGCCGACACTTATATTACATACAAAACTGTTTGACTCTCTATTGGATCAACTTTTGGTAAGTCTTGCCTTCTTTTACGAGAATTCAGTTTTAATTGAAATTTTTGTCACTTAAAAAAAGTTAAAAAACATATTCGTATACTTGAGTCGAATGTTTCAAAAATGTTTCATAATATGTCATAAATTTGAGGTTCAATAGAGTGGGAGCTATAAAAACATTTGATTGAAACTTATGACAAGAACTTTATTCTTGGAAATAATGGTTTCAGACCAATGAAGACCAAACCAAGACTATTCACAGGCTTTCAATAAGCAATTTATTGTGAATTAATTTATGTGTTTTATGAGTACATTATATGCAAAACAAATTTTATGCGAATATTTTTTGAGCCGAGTCTTTGCTCAAAAAATCCTTATCTCTACCGAAAAGAACAACTCGACTATGAAAAGAGGTTTGAAAAAAGAGTGAAAATCGTATATACAGTAGACTTGTGTTCTGTGCCAATACCCAGTAGTGAGCCTTGAATTTCAATTTAGTGCCATTCGTGACACTTAGTTATCTTATTGTGACATATCTTCCAAACTTATTATACGCAAAGGTATTCCTGAATTTAATGCGAATATAAGTTAAGACTCGGTCTGAATATCATAGATATTGGCGCTCAAGGAATCCGATTTCAATGCAGTGCAACACTGGATCTGAATATAATTTTATTCTCCAAATCCTTCCTCTCTTTTTTCAAGAAAAGTGACGCAATTTTTTTTCCCTTTCTCTTTGCAATATATCATTCATTGAATTTAAGACACATTAGGAAAGTAATGGAAATATGAATAATTTTGTTGAAAAAAATGCGCAAAACTATTATTCATGTCTTGATTCGGTTGTCGTAAAACTTGTTGTGCCTCTCATTTATTTTCTGATACAAAATAATTCCAGTTTTCTCTCAAATACATTGTATTAAAAAACTTTGAAAACAAAACCCAAATGAATGGATTACAGAAACTATTTATCATTTGATATAAGATAATAAAATAATATCCAAAGTATATCATAATTTAAAAAGAATGGAAGGGTATGCAGAAAAAAGAGGGGAGAGAGGGAGGGAGAGGGAGAGGTAGAGAGAGAGAGAGAGAGAGAGAGAGAGAGAGAGAGAGAGAGAGAGAGAGAGAGAGAGAGAGAATAGTTTTTGTATTTGATAGAGAATTCTTTGACTGAATTCAGGGGAGGGATATGTTTGTGAGTAATGGCTTTGTTTAATGTAAGTTTAGTTATAAGAATAAATCAAATCAGTTATTAATTTGTGTTGACTTCTCTGTCTGAGTCCAGTCAATAGAAGTGTTGAAAAATTGAACAATACTTTGGGAAGAATTGGCAGAATATCAATACTTTCAGCACAAGTTTTTTTTATCCGAGGAAACAAAACAAGCCAAACACAACTGATCCCAAAGGCGAACATTGACTCACTTTTGTTATTTGTCTGCAATAAAGTTTGGGCTTTAAAACAGTTAAAACACAAAAAACAAACTCAAACTTATATATATATACGGATATTGTCTTATATAGAATGTGTATATCATATATATATTCTATTGTTCAACAATTTCTCCTCTCTTTTCGACTTTCACTTTAAGTAATCAATATTTGATTTGTTTTCGAGAAGAAGTGTTTCACAAAATTTTTATTTGGAAACGGCTTTCGATCGATAAAAATGAGCCCACATTTCAGTAAATATGCGTTCAATTAATTTTTACTTTAATCGCTTTTAATATTAAATCGATTTAATAGTTGCGTTGATTCCGATTCACATTATCTTTCAAATATTGTATTTGGACCACATTTTTAAAACGAAATTGTTAGCTAGGCCATTCCCTGAACACATAATCTATTTAACAACTTTTTCTAATTTTCAACAATTAATTGAAAAATGCTGTCATTTTTACAATGAAATGTCGAATACGTGATCAGCACTGGTATAACAGTACTTTCCTACAAAACAGGCTATTATTTCGAAAAAATATGAATTCATTAAAACAATATTTGATACAAAAAAATGAGTT
Source organism: Euzetes globulus (assembly GCA_034695525.1). NCBI lineage: Eukaryota > Metazoa > Arthropoda > Arachnida > Sarcoptiformes > Euzetidae > Euzetes > Euzetes globulus. The sequence continues at coordinate 8,493 of JAQIWP010001711.1, forward strand.
AAAAATTTTCAGTCCATTTACGCCGAACCCAGAATTTTGATAGTAAGCACTTATGTGGATAAATTGAGAACTTGGTCGAATTATTCAATATTTCCACCATTAAATCCAAACAGATATACATCTTTTCATTCGACGATTACTTTAATAGCCTTTTATATCAATTAAAGCAATAAAAATAATCCTTAAAAACATTCGGATATAAAACTAATACTAACTTATAAGCCGTGAAAATACTTTTCAGTTTTAGTGCTTTGAATAATTTTGAAAAAAGGAAACTTAAAGAAATTTAAAGAGCAATTTGAACAAAGTTTCCAAAGATATGCTTATTTTATTCAATAGATTAAACTGATGGCAAAGTTAGAGGTCTTTCCAATTGATAAACTCGATTCGCACTAAGAATAACATCAGAAAAGTCCAATTTTGAAACAATATTTGAAAAGTAGTGTCGAGGAAAATATTTTTTAATTTTTCTAAAAGCCTTTTCTACAAATTATTTTCATTTTTTTCTGATTCATAACCTTCTGATTCATGAAAATCAGTCTTCATTTTAATGAAAATTCAATCCCTCATTAAATGAGTAAAAGAGATGAGCAAAAAGAGTGTTTCCATTTTATTCGACTGACTGAATAGATCAGGTTATTAGATGTATCAGTATAGTTTTTACGATGAAATAACTCAAGAATTGCAAAGAATGCATAGGAATGGCTACAAAAATGCAAATGTCATTCGAGTGAATAACAAAATTAAATACTAATTAAATGATGTGATTTTTCATCCATTAAAAAGTGCTTATAATTGTGTGTAACCCTTGTTTTCAATGAATCCCCAAATGTAATGAATAGCTGAGTTGTGAGAGCTCCGGGATTTTCGGCTACAAATCACAGTCAATAATCTGATTGCTTTGGGCTCAGCATTAATGACAACTAATTTCGTTTGAATATTTGTAACATTCAATGTTTTCCTCACTAATCAATAGTTAACAGTCAAGAGAAAAGAGTATTATCTGAAGGAATCAGACTCTAAAAGAGTGGCTCAATATTTATAAAGATAACAATGAGTGCACTCATTAGGAGATATCGCCGGCAATTAAATCATTTTTATTTCAATTGCTCTGAATTAAACTTTTTTTTGCGTTAGTCTCCTTAAAAGTGAACGAAAAATTTAATGAACTCATCTGGTAATGAATACACCAGTCATTAGTAATTTATTTGATCCACGAAAACAGTCGTCTATTGTCGTTATTATTTCCGATTGGAGTTTCACACAGTTTTCATTAGTTGCCAAACAAATGTCTGCTAATTATTAGACAAAATTCATTAAGAATTTGCATCCAATAAGAGTGAGTGCAATAGAAGTGATAATCTTTGAAATTTTAATGAATTTTCTTAAAGACTCTATCATTTGAATAAATGGCAAACATTTTTCAGATAAAAGACTGAATTTCTATTTAAATAGAGAGCCAATAAACTGCCTTTTTTCAAGCAATATAAGTTTATTCAAAGACTTGAGTTGAGACACATTTAACATATTGTTTACTGAATTGCGATACCAAGAATCAAAACAAAAGAGTAACGAAATTAAACTCTTAGCCGAAAAACTTTTCTGAAAGACCGAAACCATCAACAATAAAAATACCGCAAATGTATGCATAAAATGAATGAATGAAGTCATGTGAAGGCATACAAAGTGTGTCACAAGAGATGAGTCTTTTTTACTCAGACACACAAAAAAGATCTTCAAAAAAGAATGTTTCCCTTCGTTTGGGGAGAGAATAGAGAATTGATTTTTAAAAGGATTTCCCCACAAAACGGTTGGCTCCGAAGAGAAAAATTAGGCAAAAATAAAGGATAATGTGATCCGGGAATTGAAATCTTGAGCAGACTTTAAGAGAACATGAATTTATTTATTACTATTTATATTAAGAACAAAATCAAGTTTTGTTTACCAAATATTTTAGAGGCTATTATTCATTCAATTCTTATGCAAAATAAGTGGTCATTAAATGAGATTTCAAAGTTTGAAGTCGGAAGTTCCAAGTTTTGTTATATTGTACCAAGAACGTTTTTTATCGTATAAAATCTCAGCTTTCATTTCCTAGAATTCTATATTTTTTGTGACATTATTCAAATAACGAGTCAGACATCGATAATACAAAAGAGGAGAATATAATTCATAATTAATGGCTAACGTCTTACAAATAATTCAAAGAATTTTCATTCATTGTGATCGCTCTGTCGGTGCACTCCCTGTCCTCTTACTACTGATAAATATTTATCTACCCTATTGTTATTATTCTATGGCAAGAGTTCTGAGTCATGAAGTTTTCCAGATAAAAGATATAAAGATAATTATTATTCACATATGAATTAAACGATACAATAAAATTAGTGATCAGATTATGGCCCACAAAATGCTTTTAATCTGTTTATGTAATCTTGGGATTTGAGAAATTCCTTCAAATCGATAGTCAGGTCATGACATTAGTTTCATTTTCAGGCAAAGCTGTAATTTTACAAAACATATGCCCCGAAAGTTTTCTAGGCAAAACTTTGTGCCAAAACAATTGAGTGGATAAAAATGACACCAAAACCTAAAAGTATTAGCAAAAAGTGGTGAAATCTGCAAATCTTCTCATGAGATCCGGGTTTATAAATTATTCATAACTAAAAATTAAGAGAACTTAAACCAAATAAACTCCTACTCTAAGCTCACACTCACTCTCAGATCATTTATATATTTCTCTGTCTTTAGGATTGAATTAAATAAAAGAATAAATTAAAATATTATTTAATGAATAATGGATTACAAAATAGTTTTGCATTAAAATGGGTCCACAAAAAAAAGAAAAACTTTTCTGAGCCTTTTCGCTGCAAGTTTTCATTTGGATAAGTATATGAATCAGAGAAATTGCTATAAAGTAAATTACAAAATATTCTGAGCCATAGAATTGTACGGATTTTGAATGTGAAACATAGAATGAAAAAAAAACTCCAAATGTTTGATCTGAAGAGAATACAAGATTTGACTTACATTTAGTTGAGGACAGAATCAAATATTTAGTGAAGACTAAAGACTGGGAATTGCCAGATGTTATGTCAGTCATAGTTAATGCTTACCATTCATTCAAATACTTTCTTTTGAATGCAAACGATATAAAGTTTATTAGATTATGGCCTACAAGTTGTTTAACTCAAATTTAATTTCAAATTAATTGTTTAAATAATCCTTTGGACCCGAAATAATTCACTAAACCATCAGATTTTTGAATTTCTGTTCAGAAAATTACCTTTTCATTACAAAAAATAACGAATTAAAACTATTTCACGTAAAATCAGTTCCAAAGAGAAAGTGTTGGCAAAAAATGTTGATTAATATCTGGCACTGCTTTGTATTGGAAGTGAAAAATGCAAAACTATTTGCATGAAGTGATACACAGAAAAAAAATGTTGCCTTCAAATCAAAAGCATCTGAAGAATAGGAACGACTTGTGATATATGTTTTTTGTATGAATGGCGAGCGTTGAGGGAATCCTTCAGTCAAATCGATGGCACGAAACCGAATGCTAATCAATGAACACAAATATACAATGTTTTTGTTGCCATTTATTACTCGATTGCGTGATTTTTTTCACTTCAATAACTTTTTTGTTATAATTTCAGTTCAAATGGAAAGCGCCCGGAATTAGACACAAGTTATCAAACATTTATTGAGAATTGAAAACCCATTTAATAGAGAGATACAGACTATTCTCCATTTGAATAATTGATTTGAAATAATCAAGTAATTCAATCAAATTGTTTTTCTTCCAAACATTTATAATATCAAATGACTTGGAATCTGAAAAATCTGTTGTCTGTTTCATAACTATTCAAAACATGAATTAATTAAAGCAACATTTCATTTATAGTAGCACTCAATACGTGGGATGTTCAGAATCATTTTCATTACTGTTAGCTATTCCTGTTCTATTGTTATGCTTTGCTATTCATAATAATGGGCCAGGAGCTGTCTGCTGGTGGAAAGTCTTACTTTGGCCACCAGCAAACTTCAACTAATGTAATAGTAACAGAAAAATTAATTGAATTACTTGTTTTATTCAGAGCCGTCTCAACAGAGCTGGTCATCAGAACAGAGAAATGGATAGAACGAGTTAATTGTCTGGTCGCCGACATCAGGAGCCCATCAATATTATGACAAACTCTCATCTCTGCCTTACATTTATTTGTGAATTTCTATTCACTGTTCAGATAATGAATTTGGTGACCAATGTCTGTGTTTCCGTCAGCTCAGGTAAAACCATTGCTATTCCGTTCGATACAAATGAGGTTTTCTATTCCAATCATTTAATATTTAATTAAATGAACAGAAAATTATGTTCACTTGGATTCACACAAACTATTAGTTTTAATAATTGAATCGCAACTGAATTCAAAATCATATTTAATAATCAATTTTTTCAATTAGCGTTTCAATTAAGAAGTATTTTGTTTCTGTTTATCTTTCAGTTCATTCAGAATTTTCATAATGTTTTTATTGAAACTTTTGAATACTTACTCAAAACTAACGGTTAATTAAATTGAAATTTTCTCTGATCTTCATCTCAGATAAGAGACTATTTTGTAGAAAACTTTCCTTCTTTTTCTTGGCTAAAAACATCTTTTTATTAAATTAGACCAAGAATATAACAGTTTTCTCTCTTAAGTTAAAATGAATTTAAATGAATTATATTCTGCACTAAAAGAACAGGAAATTAAAACTTCTTTGTCGGAAGTCCTCCATAAGTAAAAATAAAATTTCATTTTATGTATGAGTTCGAAGTGAACCACAATTTTCCAGAAAAATCTTTTAAAAATTACTGAAATCTCTGATTATTTTAAATGTTTATAGAAATGTTTTTGGGAATTGAGACCATCGAAAGAAATACTAAATTTTAGATAATTGTATGCAATATTCCATTGGTTAAAAATTTTTATTAATGTAATAATTAGTATTTCACCCCACCTCATATTTTATACCTTTTTCGCATTGATGCCATGATTACTTTCATTGCTGTATATTTATATATGCTTTTTATGTGAAATTGTGGACAAAATAAAGTTTATATTGAAAAACTAGAGCTCTCTCTCCCTCTCTCTCTCTCTCTCTCTCTCTCTCTCTCTCTCAGATC
>JAQIWP010001712.1:0-13652 GCA_034695525.1 Euzetes globulus
GCTTATAATCACCCTGTTTATAATCACTATCGGTTATAATCACTGCATAGTGAGTGCACGGATCGACTCTATGGGTGCTTTAATGTTAAAGGCATCGGATATAATCACTTTTATATAATCACATATCGGTTATAATCACTAGTATTTGAATACCCAATAGATCCTACCATTAGATATAATCACAAACTGTAAAACATTTTACTTATTTAATGAGAAATTCAATGCTTTGTCATTGGTTTTTAATAAAATGATAGAAACAACTCCCGATTTTTGGTCAATTGATAAGTTTAAAATTTGATTCAATTAAGTAAAATTTTATTATAAGTAATAAATATAAGGGAATGCTTTTTTGGCTGCCATTACAAAAATGGCAATTTTTGAGGGGGGGGGGTCAGTTTCTCTACTTTTTAATGTGACAATATTTTCAAACCCAAGGGATAAATCATTAAATCTCAGACCCAAGGGGTATATTTCAAAAAATGCCCTCCCTTTGCACACCCCTGCAATTATCAGATCATAAAAATGATAGAAAATATCAATGAGTGACGAAAATATAGATAACTCTTTAGTATTTTTAAATAATATTCAAAACAATATTTTTAATTCAATTTTCTTCTATGCCATCTCCAATGACAATGGAGATAGCTGGATACTTGAACAATTTAATTACAATGAAAATGTTTGATAAATAGACAATTTTTAAAAGAAATTCCGTGGTATCAATTATTTTGCTTAATAACTTAATTTATTGTGTGACTCATTTCTAAATTTTAATTACCATGATATTGATTTGAAGCTAAAAAAATATCGAAATATTTGTTTTCATAAAAGGAAAGTCGTTTTTCATATCAGATCTATGACTTCCTTTCAAAAAGAATGACTCGGAAGCAAACCTCTGTTAATATTAATCGTGATTTCATTAAACGTTTTATTCAGTTTATAACAAAATGAACTCTTATTCTGAATTAATTTGATTTAAATTTAATCATGTTTTGGAAATTTTCAATTAGTTTAATAATTGTTCAGTTATTGAATGTAATCATCGAAATAAATGGTATTCTAGGTAATAATCTCTAAACTAACTAATTATTTTCATCAATTGAGGAGCGGCTGATTGTCAAAGTGCTAAACATAACTGCAGTCAATGCATATCCTTATCGTATGAGTGTTTTTGGTGCGAAGACAGGGCGTACAAGAAATCCCGTTGTGATACCCAAAGGAATCTGAAAAATAATTGCAATCAAATGGTCGGAGAGAAACTACTCTCAAGTTTTCAACTGAAAAGGAACGATGTCTTCAGTAATGAAAAGGAAAAAACAGTACAATTGAAGCCACAAAAAGTCAAAATCCAATTAAGAGCTGAGTCTAACATAACAGTCGACATATTCTACAAAAGGGCTGAAGACTATCCAATGGACTTATATTATTTGATGGATTTATCTTGTACAATGCTCAAGTACAAGAATATCCTTGGACAAGTGGGCAAGAAATTGGCCGATTCATTGAAGAATGTAACTAAAAACTTCAAAATAGGATTCGGTTCATTTGTTGATAAACCAGTGATGCCATTCTCGGCGTTTATACTCGAGTATAGACAAGGCTTTTAAAATCATTATCTAACAAACCTAATTTTACCCTATGTCAATTAGGGCACAGAATTGTCATGATAAGAATAACGTGATTCAAAAAGGAGAGCCGCCGTACAGTTTTTCACACAGACAGAAGTTGACCAGTGATTCAGTCCAGTTTGTCAAACAAGTGAATAGTTCAGAGACATCGGGTAATGTAGACAATCCCGAGGGAACATTAGACGCATTGATGCAAGTGTTGACCTGTAAAGAGGTTATTGGTTGGAGACAACAATCAAACAAAATCATTGTTGTCGCCACAGACGCTGAGTTCCACTACGCTGGCGATGGACGGGTAGGTCATAATTGAAGTCACTCAATAATGGCTTAGAGTCAAATTTAATGATTGATTAAACAATCAGTTGGCAGGAATTGTGACACCGAATGATGGGGAGTGCCATATGGCTAATAATAACTACACTCACTACAATTTAACCGATTATCCCTCTATGCATCAAATTGCAGAGAAGGCACAGGGATTTAATATAGTGTTCAGCGTTTCAGACAACGTCAAAACGGTTTATGAAAGGCTGATCAACATAATCGGTAGTAACGCACATATCGCCAGTTTGAATGCCAATGACGACGAAGCCGTTCAACTCATCCAAAACACTTATGATTCGATCCGGTCTTCAGTCGAGTTAAAAGTCAAACGAAGTCATGAATTCATTGACATTGAGTTCTATTCTGAGTGTCAGACAAACCAAAAGACTCAGACATCGATTTGTAAGTACAAAGAAATTAAAGAGATTAAGTTCGAAGCGGTCATCAAATTGAAGTACTGTCCAAAGGATAGCTCCCTTTTAAACCCCAAAATTTTAATCGGTTTGTATTTATTTACATTTCATTTAAATAATGACCAGATTTTTCTCAAAGGTTTGCCGAATAATAACAATGAAGTTTTGGAGATAGATTTGGAACTATTGTGTGGATGTGTTTGTGATAAAGAGGTTGAGCTGAACGCTACCCACTGTTCAAATAACGGCACACTTGCCTGTGGTATTTGTCGTGAGTGTAATGGCAAAAGGACGGGTTCTACCTGTGAATGTGATCCAGAGAAACCAGTTGATCCCAGTGATCCGAGAAAATATTGCAGAAATCCAAGTATTTTGATAATAAGCATGGTAATTTCTTGAAATACAAATTCTTATTTTTTGATAAGACGGTACCGATTACTGCAGTGGTCGGGGTAATTGTGAGTGCAACAAATGCGACTGTAAGGACACTGGCTATCAAGGCGAATACTGTGAAATTGACGAATCCGGATGTTATCCCAGAAGTGACAAGAGTCAAAAGGTTTGTAATGGAAATGGATCATGCAAGGGAGGATCATGTGAATGTACTAGTGGCTTTACTGGGCAACAATGCGGTTGCACGACATCGACCGACAGTTGTAAAGGAACCAATGATAACCAGGTTTAATAATCATGTGAGAGAACAGTTTGAATTTATTGTTTTCCAGGAATGCTCAGGACAGGGAAATTGTGTTTGTGGCAAATGCCAATGTAAGGATCCCACAGCAAGGGGTGAATTCTGTCAATTCTGCCCTGCTTGTGAAAAAGCCAAGTATTGTAACGCAACCCTGGAGTGTGTTCCGCAGATATGCCAAACATATTTTGGGAGTAAAGATAACTGCACTGAAAAATGTGATTTCTATTATACTTTGGTCGAGTCATCCGAAGAACTGGACAACTCTTCTTCAAAGACAATATACAAAACCCAATGTGTGTTTCAGACAACGGATAACGAGTGCGGCATTGAATTCACTTATGAGCGAACAGATGACCAGAAGACTACTGAGAAGACATTCCGAATATCGAAAGCCACGAAAAACTGTAAGGCTAAATTGAACCTGGTTGTTGTTTCGGGGAGTATTGTGGCAGGCACTTTACTGGTTGGATTAGCCTTACTTTTAATATGGAAATTGTTGACTGAAATTTGGGACAGAAAGGAATATGCTAGATTTCAAAAGGAATTGAGTAAAGTTAACTGGGAACAGGTACACTAAAACTTGCTTTTCTAGATTATTAAGATAATAATGGATCTTGATTGGTTTGCAGAGCGAAAACCCTCTCTACAAAGAAGCCAAGTCTACTTTTACGAATCCCATGTTTGCATTGAGAGACAGGGCCACCAAAAGACTGTCCCGACTCACAGAAAGGTTCTCCAGAAGATTCGATGTAAACCATTAGTCTATTTCTAACTAATGTAAACTTTCTCACAATTTAACTAATTATAACATTTTATGTAGTTTTTAAAATTCACTTAACAAACACTATAAACAATTGATTTATTTTAAAACTTTTTGTCAAATGATTTTTAATTGAATTGAATAAGAATAGAAAAGATTGTTTAATTGTTCAAAAATTTTTTAACTTTTTCTCTTCTAAAAAATTTCTAGGTTATTACTGCCCTTAGGCAGTATTTCTAGGTTATTACTGAAAAGATTTTGATTTTTATGAGACCAGACCCCTTGGCCATCATTCATATGAGTGTTTAGTTGGCTCTAATTAGCTGGTACTGAATTCTCAGAATATTGAAACTCAGCAATCAACTAATAGTTAACGAATTCAAAGTGTATTTCTTCAATGAAAGTAAAATTTGTTTTGCTAGTTGAATTACAATATTCTGTTGCAGACCTCCCTTACAAACTCTAAAAATTTGCTTCAAACAAAATAAACACTTTCCTGAACTGCCCTGAAATCTGATTTTTTGGATGGACTCCAGCTCACCCTCTGTCTGATCAGTGGTCAGCCTAATAGGAAAATCTAATCTTTGAGTGGGTCTGATGAAGGTTGCGAGGGGGCGATACAAATATATTCCAATTTAATAATTAATAATAGTTGTTAGTAGTTATTAAATTGAAAGGCTTCGAGTGAGAAGATCCAATAGTTGAAACTGTGGCTAGATAAGTCTACCATTTATTTGCTATTTCTTCAATTTACAAATACAAAAATATCGAATGTATGAGTATGGTCTCACATAATAAATGACATTATTACAGATAGTATCGTGTTCAAAAAACTGCATTCAATCATAAATAAACATTTTATATCTTTGTGGATCTAATAAACGTTAGCAACGTTTACAATGTCCTTAAATAAGCGCTGATCCTGAGAGTAGACCATCTGTTATAACATGGCCATTTTTACTGACACTGCTTGTCATGATAACAATTTTTTGAGATACTTCTTTGCAGAATATCAGCCACAGATTAAGTACAATAAAAGTATAATCAATAGTCAATCTTAGATAATCTTAGACATATTTCAACTAAAAAAATGTTTGGCTCTGGGCATTTACACCATTTTGTGGGAGCTATGATTAAAATGCCACTCATTTAACTATAGAAACTAATTTATTAACTATTTTCTGACAAAGAATGAAATATTTGCACAAAGGAGAATTGAAAAAAATTATTATTTTGAAAAAAAAAAACCATTAGTATCAAGTAACATATAATTTTAATAATTTTTGTGGGAATAATTATAGTGAAGGCTTTTGATAGTTTGGGCATTATTATGCAAGTTCATATCTGATCGATTCAAGGCCTTTGAAAATATTTCTATTAGACCTCGTGTTCGGGAAAACTATCGAAAATAGCGGACAATATAGCAATCGGTGAATTATTAATGATTTTAGTCTTCGGTATTTTGTTAATAATTTGATCGCACTTATCATTGTCTTCGCTATAGTCACCACAAAACAGTCCCATTGTGTCCGTCACGTAAGAGCCAAAAAGATTCTCCAGTCCTCCGATAGCTTTTTGTGGACACACTTTCGGGTTATTATCGTACGATTGAGAGAAACAGTTCTTCATATTATAAGTTACGCTTTCAATAAAATAATAAAACAGTTTAGAAAAGAAAAGAAAAGAGATTTGCTTTTCTAAGAACATATGGCCTTACCAACAGGTGAGGGGCATCTTTAATTTATGATCATTAGCCAGAATAATACCGTTCAGTGCAGTCATCCATTTGTTCCAGCACTTTTTGTTGGCTTTATTAGCGGTGTTTCCACACCGACCCATCCCTATAAATTCACTGGTCTTTCGTTTGGAGCGACAAATATTGGCGTTGGTCTTCTTGATCGAGTAAAACAATAAACTGCCCAAACGTTTCGTCAAATTGTCAAAACATTTTTCGATATGTAACTCGATTTTAGAGACATAGTCTGGATCTTCCCTTTATTTTGATTTCAAACATAACTTTTATTGCCCTGATAAACATATAATTGACTAGAATACTTGCAAAATTTTTTCAATTCATTTTGATTTGTCGGAAATTTGCGGTTTAGACCAGCGAACAGGAAATAATCGGTAACAAATACATCAGCCGCATTCGATTCTTTTTTGCACTGGTACTTTTGGCATTCAATTAATTGGGCTAAGACCAAGCTTAATGCTAAAATCTTTAGTAAATACTTAATTTGTTGGAACATTATTTTCAATTTTCTCATTTAATTCATTGAATGAGACTCCCAGTCCACGTCATGAGATACTTTAAGACGCAAAATTAAATATTGTTCAAACCCAAGCATATATGACTTGAAAGTTATTGGCTATAAATCCTTTTCTACTGAATGTTTGGTTAAAAAAATTCTTTTTAAGCCGCCCACAATAAATAACATCAAGATTTTTAGACCTGCTTGACGATGAATAAATAGAAAGAAATCTAAAAGTTAACTTTTTTCAAATTTTTCAAACTAGTTTGTACTTCAAATTCATGGTTGTTTCACTTTATGTTAATTACTATTATGATGTCCTTCATTTCAAAATTATCAAAACAATGATAATAAAGTTGAAACTTTGGTAGTTATTTGAAATCATATTAAATAAGTTCAGGTTTTTATTGACACTTTTGAGACACAAATTTGAAATCAAAATTTTGGTTTTACCGAATATAAGTTTTTATTAATATTTGTGGACAAAGGACAAATCCCATGCTCATAGAAATTATGCTTCAAAATACCAGAGCCGAAATTATGATTTTCTGATAGAGGAAGTCATTCTGAACACTGTTTGTATTGAGCATTTTTTGAAATTCCTGTACATTTTTTCGCTAGAGAGCGTTAAAGTCCGATTTTTCATTCAATGGATTTTAACAAATAAGACATCGTTTCAGACTAAATCAAGCATGCTGAATCGATTGGTGACAGTTAAAACTTAGTACTTTAATGGTTTTAAAGTTATGACTATTTTTCTAAAATAAAAATTTTGAAATGCAATTTTGAGGCGTTATTTGTGTTTTTTCATCAAAATGATGAATTAACTTGGTATTAGATTGTAAATTTGACAAAATAATAAATTCAAAATTTTATAAATTTCCTCTAGAAATTCGGATAAAAAATTTCAATTTTTTATTTTGTCAAATTTACAATCTATTAACATGAAATAATATCAAGTTAATTCATCATTTTGATGAAAACTTACAAATAACGCCTCAAAATTGCATTTCAAAATTTTTATTTTATAAAAATAGTCATAACTTTAAAACCATTAAAGTACTAAATTTTAACTGTCACCAATCGATTCAGAATGTTTGATTTAGTCTGAAACGATGTCTTATTTGTTAAAATCCATTGAATGAAAAATAACACTTTGAGGCCCTCTAGCGGAAAAATGCACAGGAATTTCAAAAAATGCTCAATACAAACAGTGTTCAGAATGACTTCCTCTATTAGAAAATCATAATTTCGGCTGTGGTACTTTAAGGCATAATTTCTATGAGCATGGGATTTGTCCTTTGTAAAATCGAAGTTTTGATTTCAAAATTGTCAGTCAAAACTTCAACTTATTTAATATTATAAGAGCTAAACTATAATTTTAGAGAACCAAATATGGGGATAAACCCTTTTAACAACCACTACGCCTAAAGAATAAATCATAACTTCATTTAAAAAGATGTCACGAAAGCTAGTTTTGAGTGCTCTTAGACATTCTCTTCTATTTATCAAACAATTTATCGTTTTATCAAAAGTAAATATTTTTTTAAATGCTCACAATTCTGGAAACACAAATGAATTTATTAATTGTGCAAATTATTATTGAAACACTAGTTTCGATAGATCTCTATCTATCTTGCTCACTTGCCTGATGCTCTTAGATATCTATAGATATCTATATATCGAAACTAGTCTTGCAATAATAGTTTTCACAATAATAAAATCATAAGTGATTGATTAAAGAATCGTGAGAAAAGTGAATGCTTTTTTATCTAATAAATAAATGTAATGTGCTATCACCATTACAAAAAACTTAATTCAAAATTTTTTTTATTTAACTGATCTAAGCCATTTCAAAATTTGTGGGCTGACGGGTGAGAACGACAAAACTATGTACTACATTCTTCGTAAATGTAGTGAAAATATATAAGACTTGAGTCTATATTCAGATGAGTTATATTGAATTGGGCAAGAGAAAAATACTTAATCTATTAAGTCAAAGTAGAGTATCGGAGCGTTCGGCTAAAGTCACAATACTTATTCCAAATGAGTGCCAAATATAAGAAATTTTTCGATAGATTTTATGTATATTCTAGCACGTTCACTGTTTTGTTGCTATGCGTTCCTTCAAAACAAAGTCTAAGTTCATTTCGGCAAAAGATTTGAGCTAAGTAAAGTAAGTAAATATTCAATTCGGCTCAAAGCAAGTTTTCTTTTGCCGAATTGAATATTACTCATTAAAGATATTAAATTTAATTATATTTTTTCTTCTTTTGATTAATTGAAAATTTTAAAAAAAATTATTACTATTTAATTTGTTTTATATTATAGGACATAAATTATGTTATTTCAACACTTACTAAAATAACCTGAAGCTATATCGCAACTAAAAGGTTGTTCTGGTAATTTTTAAAATAAATTAAAAGAGACTAAAGATTGTAGGAACCCCTAAATGATGTTATGCAAGTTAAAACATAAATAACACATGCAGTAAATAAACTATCAACAAAAAAATAAAGAGAGATGACAATTTAGAGAATAAATTTTTTATTTAGAATATTAGATTTAGGAATACATTGATTGCTTTTTCAACTTTAAAGTTTATTTTACAATCAATTTTCAAGTGACTAAGATCATTAATAATTTGGTTAATGTCTAATTGATTGAGATACCAGGATGATCATTATACTATCATGGTGATGACCATTATATTAATTTTTAGACAGTATCTTCAGGAATGCCATCAAATATAGCAAACATTATTGAAACGGGAGAGTTGTTGAAATTCTTAGTCTTAGGTTTTGGCATTTTAGTGATAATTTGGTCACATTTGTCATTGTCTTCAGTATATTCGCCGCACATTAGAGCTAAAGTGTCGGTCAAATACGAACCGATAAGGTTATCTAGTCCATCCTTGGCATTTTTGCTACAACTTCTATTCTTTTCATAGTTCTGTGCGAAACAGGTCTTCATTGTGTAGGTTATGCTGACAATTGATATAACAATGTTATCATGATCAATGATCATCAATATTAAGAACAAACAATTCTTACCAACAAATGAGTGGTATTCTTAGCTTATTGTCTGTCACAGAACCGATACTATTCGAGCCTTTGATCCAATTGTCCCAACACTTCCTGTTATCTTTGTTGACGGCATTCCCGCATTTTCCCATTTCAATCAACTCAGCACTTCTTCTTCGAGAGCGACACATATTGGCGTTTGTCTTCTGTATCGAATAGATCGCTAACGAAGTCAGACGTTTAAGCAGTTTATCCATACATTTGTTGGCATATTTCTTCACTTTTGAACTAAGTACTGGGTTGTCCCTAATTGGCCAAGTCATTAATCAAGAAACCTATTTTATTTATTTAATAATTTGAGCTTACTTGCAAAACCTTTTCAATTCACCTTGGTTTGTTGGATATTTACGAGTAGGAGCCGCCAAAAGGAAATAGTTAGTAATAAGCTTGTCAAAATCTTTACTCTCTTTTTGGCATTCAGTCTCCTGGCCAAAAGCTAGATGCAAGTATACCAAGCAAATAATCAATACTTTTAGTACCATAGTCATTTTGAGAAAAAACCAAAACGGAAACTTTTGATCAAATAAAATAGTCAATTATTCTGTTCTTCTAACGTAGAACAGCAGCAGCACTGAAGAAACTTTTGCCTCAAGTCCTCCTTTTATCTCTCACCATAATTGATACCAGATAAGACCAGAAAGCTTTCATTGGGCCGACGTCAAAAATTATGAATGCAAAATTATCTTTGCAAAAAACAAAATTGAAAGTTGTTTCGAGAAACCCCTTCATCTCTTGAGGAAATTCGAACCATTATTTATCACTTCATTAATCATCTCTGAAAAAGTAAAAACATCACAATTGAAGGACACGTTTGATAATTAGACTTTTGTGGGTTTACTGATGGCTCCACCATTACTACACTTATAGAATGGTAATTGATATCCCATTATAAGTCTAAAAGCATAGCATATTGATTATATGAATAGAGGTCAATTTGAGAATAGTTCATTAGACTATTAAGATTATAATTATATTTTAGGGCCTAAAATGTAGTGGGATGATATCATTTTGGAACGATTTAAAATTTGATTAACACCGCAAAAAAACTTAGAACATATTACAGTATTTTCCCAAAAGTAAAGACATGGCCGTATAATGGGAGTTGAAAAATTTGCAACTAGAACTCAAAGATGCTTAAGAATTTCAGATATTTTTATCCTATTATACTAATAAATCTAGCTACTTATAAAAATGTTATAATCATTTTTATAAGCATTCCGGTGCAATTATAGTGTATACGATATAGGTCTTTAATATCATCACTTTCTGGGTAATACGGTATTTGTTTTCCCTGACTGACAATCAAGAATTGAGAAACAGAGTTAATATCTCTCATATGATCGTAAAAATATTTACTTTAAACCGATTTGATTGAAGTTTGCTAAAATTATTCCAAGAAAATTCCAGTAAATCTTGATTAAATCTGCATCTATTAAGTGCAGGGGTCGCCATAGGGGGTATAGTATGTATACCGCCCTGAAGTCGAGAAATTGCCAAAATACTCCCCTGAAGTTTAAAATAAATTGTAAGAGAAAATGCAAAAACTGATCATCTCAAAAATTGCGACCTCGTGAAGCAATTTTTCGCAAATTTCCGGTAATTTTCGGTAATTTTACCGATTAAACTGTATTTAAACTGAATTAGAGATAACTTAAACTAAACTAAGTTTAATTTAACTGCATTTAGGCCGTAATAAGGAGCAAACTGGCCGTTTCCGGCGGTCCTTCCGGCAGCCATTTTAGAAGAATACCTACCCCTTATACCACACTGAGGTTCGAGAGAAAATCCGTCATTTTACCCTCCCATGAGGTCTACCGGACCTTGGAGACCCCTGATTAAATGCTATAATCTAATTGTCTAATAATTACTAAAGTATAGCTTTTTGGCAATGGTAGAATTTTTTTTATAATTGAACTCACATGATGTTTATAACCTTGGAATTGAATTCATTACCAACTTACCTTTTAATTGTAAAATAATTGTAGAATTTGAGCAATTTTTTAATGTGTCAATCAATAATTTTAATGATCAAATTGATTGTGCAATAAGTTTAAAAAAAGAAAATAAAATTTAAATTTTTTAAAAATATTTAGTTTTTGTAAATATTTTTGTATAACATTTGTCTTAATTGCAAAAAATTCGGATTAAAATAAAAACAAAAGTGATTTATAGAGCGTTCGATATCTTTTGATTTGACAAAAGCACAGGTATTCGTGATATATGGCAGGACATGGAGTTTAACCTTTGCAAATCTAAAAATATTCTCGGATAGTCAAGATTTTTATTAACTTGTTAGAGAATCTGCCAATTTTCATAATAACGCTTAAGGAAGAAAATATCTTAAATTTTTTCCCCTATTTTAATTTAAATATAGTAAAATACAATGGATCTGATCTGTAGACCCTGGGCAAACTTTGTTTAAAGATAAATAGTCATCAATAGTGATCATAAATAACCATCAGCCGTGACAAAAGCGATGGCAAACATAGGGATTACCTCTACTTCTATAATGTTTCATAATAGTTTAGTTGCTATTTTCAATGTCAATTCAGCAGGCACAAATCTTTATTCTGCGCCACAATTACAGTTCTGGCATTATATGATCTGATTTGTGTGAAGCCATAATTATTCTTCGGAATAATGTTTTCGAACAAAGACAATAATTTCCTGGACATTCCTTCCTTAAATTCAGGTATGGGTTTGTGATAATTTATTTTTAAACTTGATCAACTTTTATTATTTAAACAACCAATATAATATTGTTTTTTTCATGTTCACTAAAAAACTTTTATGAAACATTGGGTTTGATTTTTTTATGACTAATAATGAAGTTTCACGTTTAGATTGCAAAGGAAATCAAAAGTCTTTTCTCTAGACAGCTATCGTTTACAGTCAATCCAGTGTAGACTTTAAAATGTTAAGTAGAAAATGTACTGGTTTGTTTTTATGAAATTATAGTCTTCTCACAAAGCCAGTACTAACCAGACTCTCTCCTCTCCTTTTCTCCAAATACAGACTTTTTTGTCAATTATTGAAAACATTTATTCCATACTTAAAGCGTTTAAATAATCAAAACCTTTTTGATAAATAAGATTTAGTAAAATGATTAAGAATTAATTGTAGAGGTTGTTTCAAAGAAAAAGTCGTGCCCTCTTGCCAGCCCTGTTCTGTACCAATAAAACATTGTTAATTAGTTACAAGTTGAGTGGCAGCTGTTTTTCTACCTTTTGACAAATGTTCCCGTAGTTAAGTAGTGTTCCAACAGAATAGTCACTCCATTATTCCTTGGATTGAAAAAACAGTTTTTTCACAGATTTTTTGTTATTGTCGATCAAACTCAAGGTCTTTCATAAAATAATTAATTTTGAAATATTCTGTTTGCATATAATTTAAATATATTTTGAGTTATTTTCAGTGAAAAGTTATGTAACAAATGTTTTGTGAAATCAATTATTTAACTTTGAATTTAATGGTTGTGCTCTAATCTAAAATATACCAAAATAGGTGTTAATCTGTTGGTGATTGCGGTCAGTGTTGCCTTCATTGCAATTGTGGTAATGATTGTAATTCTAGTCAAATGTCGATCAAAGGGTCTTAAGAAGAAAAACAGCATTTGTGAAGAAGAGAACGGATATACTGTGGACTCAGGCATTTTGAAGCCAAATATTCTCAATCTCAAGCGGTAAGTCACTGATTTGAACCAGAATACAATTGTTCAACAAGATAAGTTGGCAATTAAGCAAGATCAAATCCTTAGAATATTTTCTAATTTTTCTAAAACAGGTTTCAATTTAATTAGTTAGTTGGGTCTAAAAAAGAAAACATGTAGCAAACAATAGTAAAATTATCATGTTCACTTTCAAAAACTCATCAATAATTAAATAATTGTTGACATTTGAATAACAGGACTCTGAGTGAAAACTCTGAATCAAGTGATGACATTCTCTATGAAAACGATCGCCGGTTTGTTGTGGACAGAGTTCAGCCGAAACGCTGTTCGTTAAGGTCACAGAAGTCAGTTTCATCAGTTGATTCTGACTCCGATGCTGTTCCCTCTGTTGTCGTATCACTGGTCACAGAGGGTGACAGCGCTTCGGTAACTCTGGTCAAAGCTAAAAATTTACGAAGAAGTGGATTCTCCGCCACCGACAAATTGATTCCTGAAGGAGTGTTCGCCAGAATATATCCAAAGATAAGGAATATGTCGACAGACAGTTCCCAAACAGATGGCGAACAGCAGACGAGTGGCGGAATAGACTTCTTTGAGACCAGTTTTGTGAAGTCGAAGAAATCAAAATTAATAAAATTTGACGAAAAGGAATCGTTTCGGATGTGCGCCGACTCTTTTCCCGTCCGGATTTCAATCTACGAAATGGACAAACAGAAAATCAGATATAATATCGGACACTGTTTTCTGGCGGTAAACACTCGCGACAACTATCAGACCAATCAAATCATTGAATTGGATTTGTTTTCCACAGTATTTAAGGCTAAAAAT
>JAQIWP010001713.1:0-13636 GCA_034695525.1 Euzetes globulus
CATAGACTTAACATGGGATTTCCTCCCATAGACATAACATGGGATTTCCTTCCATAGACATAACATGGGGTGGGGGAACCACAAAACTATATACTACATACTTCGTAAATGTAGTGAAAAATAAATAATAAAAAATATAGGCCAGAAGTCGATTCGAACCTAGGATATCCAGGTCATAAGCAAACACCTTGACCATTAGGCTGTCAATGACTGATATAAGATTTATCCATAAAACTTTATAAATGCCTTTTTTTAATTTAGAATTTTTTTAACTCGACATGGTAATAGCTTCTTAAAAATTCTAATTTCAATGAAGCCAGATTATAAATTAGCATAATTAGAAATTGACATTTTATCCAGAAATTGATTATTCATGAACTCTTGTACACAGTTTATTGAATTGATAATAAATAAATCAGTGTTGAAACAAATTGAAATCAAATTGATAAATTTTAATCAAGTTCATCTGAACTGAACTTAAGTTGAAGTCAAAGCTGACATCTATGGTAAGAATAAAGTAGTAAAGTGGTGAATTCTAAAAAATAGCAAGATTACAACTTGCAAAAAGGACTCAATCATTGAAAGCCTTACTAATAGTTGAACAGCACTTCCGGTTCTCTGTTTTCAAATCCTCTCAAATATTGACCACAAAAATGAATTCTTCTTTTGTCAGTTCAGTCGCCGAATCAGTTAAGTTGAAAAGAAGAAGAAGAAGGGCTATGAAGACATCTTCAGAGCCATTGCCCTCCACTTTGACAGTGACTTCAATGACCTCATCTATTGGTTCCCAATCTTCACCGATTCAGCCATCAGTGACCACAACAACGACTCCAATTCTACACAAAAAGGAGCTTAAGATAACTTCTTCGACTAATAAGAAGAGGAAGACAATGGACTCCGAAGACAATTGCAATTCAGAAACAATTGAACAGATGTTGAATAAGTCGGACAACAAAATCGGATCAAATGACGGCTTCGACGGCGACGATGACAACGACTATAGCCTATCACAGAAAGTGGTGAACGAGAATCCCTTCTTCAAGAACCAGAGAAGAAGCGTTTGGATGGACACCAATTATCAGATCAGTTATCTTCAAAGAGCAGTCAATATACTGAAGAACGACAGACAAGAAGTCCAGAAAACAGTGGAAGAGTTCAAAGAAGAGATGAAGACAAGAGCCAAACAGACACTGGGTTTGGCAACACTTCCAGCGGTCAGCGACAACATGTTCTGCACAATCCATTTCGACGCCACCGGCGAACCCCACTTCGAGTTCCGTTTCCTACCCCTTGACTCCCCTCTTGTCGTCGACGAAGTCCTCAATTCTGATCACATGATTATAGACTTGTCTCAAACCATTTACAACTTAATTATCGATTAGTTATCATTAATTACTAGTTATTGAAATCATTTAATTATTTTTAATATCCTTAACAACTAATCGATTTTAATGAAACCCAAACCGATTGTAATGACTGTAAATGTCTTCATGTCTTTTGAGAACAGACCTGAAATGGGTTTTAAATCTTTCCATTCAATCGACAAACCATTTCTGTTAATTATTTAAATGAGGAATAAATAGACTGTCTTTGAAATTGAATTTTATTATTTAAGTGTTAAAGAAATGAATGTTTTTTAAGTTTAACAATAAAAAGGAATTGAAATGTGAGACAAACAAAGAATAATTTAAAGTCTATTCAAAAGACAATCAATACTTTGGAGTCCAAAGTTTGGACTTAAGTTTTCAGATCTATTTTGAGTTTTGGAGAAACCTTTTGCGATGTCTTCCCTTTCGTTGGAGATTAGGATTTCTCCGTTTGGGTGACGTTTGAGGCACTACTCGTCGACGCTTCACAAGAATTCAATTCAAGTTATTTGAAAACAAATGACAGAATATTCTTACGTTTAGGAGTCAGTCCTTTTTTGGAATACTCATCCATAGCTCGGGAATAGTCAACATTTGTCGACGCTTTACATGATTTCAAAATTTAGTTAAAGACAAACTTAAGTTGCACTCACTCTTAGGAGGAAGTCGTTTGTCTGCGTTTCTTATCCATAGCTTCGGCGTAATTCATAGACTTCAACGCTTCACAAAAATACAAATAAATTTATGGCCAAACACTGACATTCAATCAGTTGTCAAACTATTTTCCACACATTCAGTCAGTAGCCATACACTCACTCATTGACCACACGTTTGATAACACAACTTATAGTCAATTGTATTCATACTGAGTGTATTTCACGTACTCCTCAGTACAAGCAATGAGTCTTTAAATCACAATAAGAATAACTAAAAGCAATTAAAACCAATTAAGAAATAATCGTAATTCTAATCATTGTTCACAATATTTAAGATAATTATGTATTGAAATATCTATTAAAACCTCGACTAATTATAATCATAATTAAGGACATTTAAGACACGTTAATTGTATTCAAAGCTGTCGATAAACAATAGACTAAATGTAAGGACCTGTTGTCCTAAACAACACTATTTATGCTTTTCATATCGTTTCTTGTGTTTTTCATAATAAACAAGTTATTCTTAACGTCCGTTAGGTCATTCAAAGTTAGTCTGACCGCCGTAAGCGAGAGCAGTTACCAAGGTTCAAGCGCTTCCGGGTTCCCTAGTACCCTCTTTTCTCGAACTAAGACGCCGTAACTTCTTTACTGTTGTTCAGTAATACCGAACTCATACCTATAACTTCCGATTCCATAGTCTCTCCGATACTCAATAAGCGCTAAAGACCTACTTTAGCCACAAATTTAAAGGCAATCATAAGTGAGACTCACATCCGAGAGAATCCTTTTTGATTGTTTTGCCAGTAATCGAGTCAATCGTATGAATACTCGAATCAATTGTCACCGATTTCGGGGCCGGTTTGGGTTTGGGTTTTGGTGGCGGCGCAGAAAACACCCATTTCTTGATTTTATCCCAATTTACGCAAAATGTGACCAAAAGTGCGAAGAAAAGGATTAAAGCGACGATAATTGCAATCCAACCCCAAAGGGGTAAACCAGAATAAAACAAAAACTTTCATAATTAAAAGTACAAGAATAAAAGGTTTAAGGGGTAAACGAAATACAGACCCTTTTGGT
The DNA here is from genome assembly GCA_034695525.1 of Euzetes globulus. Lineage (NCBI taxonomy): Eukaryota > Metazoa > Arthropoda > Arachnida > Sarcoptiformes > Euzetidae > Euzetes > Euzetes globulus. Next base: position 3,104 of record JAQIWP010001713.1, read on the forward strand.
AATACCAATTGGTATTATAATTTATAAAATGTTTTCAGTGTTTCACTAAATTGCAAACAGTGATAGATTGCAGTATTTTGCCTTATAAGAACACCTTAGATTTACCCAGGGCCATAGCCATTCTTATTAAACAAGAAAACAAATTGGAGTCAATTTTGAATCCGTTGTCTCTGAACGCCAGACAGAAGTCTTTGGTTTCAGACTTTGACACAAATAGAAAGGTAATGACTGAAATCATTTTTTATTATTTTTTATTAATATTTTTTTAATAACAAATATTTGATTTTAATGAAACCAAAACCAATTTAAATGACTGCAAATATATTCATGTCTTTTGAGAACAGACCTGAAATGTTGAGAATCCTTTTGGTCTCTGCTTTCAATGAAATCTTTATAAACAGTTAAATATTTTACGATTAAATTCTATTCTAATAATTCATAAATTTCTTATTAGATTTTTTTTAGTTTATTTTAAGACAATTATTAAACTTTTTTGATAATATGATCATTATCATTTAATATTATTGACACGGTCCAGAACAAAATAAGCCAGCTCTTTCTCCTAATGCCTCACAAAAGTTATCAGAATGACATGTCACTTGTGTCATGCAAGTTCCGTGGCTCATGTCGTCTTTGAAACATAATGTACGGCATTTGTTAACCTCTCCTTCACAAGTAGCGGCGCTACCGCTCGACACCAGACAAACGACAAGCAGTTCAGCGAACATCTCCTTTGATAATTGGATTGTATTTAAATACAATTTATTGCCTTAATATAAAAGTACTTGTAATTGAATTTATTTTTCGATACTTTTCATTGGTTATAAAAATCTGAAGTAAATGTTCTAGACTTAATACAATTCTCAATATTATCAATTTTTTTGCATTCAATTAATCTCCAAATGAGTTTATTTAGATTTGAAAGAAAAATATCTGTAAATTGTGATTGAAATCCAAGACTTGGAATCTAATTATTCTTAAGTTGTCTTTTTTTGGTTATAAAATTTCGGACGCATTAATCTATTCTTTATAATTAATTTCTTGGACTAATCTAATTTTAGACAATGCCTTACTTGGTCACTTTTATAATTTTTAAAAATTATTTTGCTTATCTTAATTATAATGGAGTATATTTTGCATTGATTTCTTATAGTTTGGTTTTAGACTTTTGTTAATTATAACAGTTTGTTAGTACTATCAGTAGTTCATTATAACAGTAGTTCTTAACATAGGTTTCTATACTTTTGGTTTTTGGTTTAAAGACTTACTTAATTATAACGATTACTTCATTATAACAGTAGTTAATTATAATAGTAGTTGACTGTATTAAAATTGTTCGTCAATTGGCTCTTGAAATGAGTGCCAAAACATTGAAAGATCGGTTGTTATGGAAATTACTACAAAACAGTTGACACATGTTTTCTAATATTTTGATTTTAAAGTGAAGTAAAGAAATTGAAACTTATCTTTGATTCAGCCAGGTTTTAGGTTGAATTTTATCTTGAAACACTTATTGACATTATTGTTAAGCCATCGTAAGTTATGTTGAAGACACTGTTCACGAGGAATAATATCTTATTTGATGACAAACTGGCATTTAGTAAAAGTTTTTTGAATATATGTAAACATTTGTCGATCAACTCTTCGACGAACCATAGAGTGTCTGAATTCGAGTCTTTGATCACTTCTGAAAAGATTAAGGCAAAGAACTATCTTCTAATTGAAGACAAATGCAATGTTTTGGCGAAACTGAACACTGAAAGTGTGTCACTTCTGTTGGAAACAGAAGTCAACAAAGTCTTGAAATGGACTTACAATGAGAAGAACTGTGCCTTAATTGAGATCAACGACAAAAACTATTCTTTAAGAAGAGATATCAGAAAAAACTTTGAAATAGAGAGCAAATCTAAGAAGTCATTCACAAATAGTTTGCGATATATTTGTCTAAACAGTTGTCCCAAATTGTTGACCGACTCTCCTCTCAGAAACCGGACTAAAGGGACCAATGATTTTGTCCAACGATTAAGTTCTCGCAAAAAAGATAGTCTTTATCTTAATGTCAATTATTTGAGAGAATCTTTCAAATCAAACAAAGATTTACTGCAATATCTTCTGTTAGACAAAAATGTTTCAGATTTAGATTTTAAGATCAGATTCTATATCATTAACCAATTGGAGCGATACATATGTCAGTCCTATTTCAAAGACTACCAGATCCTCCCCTTTGGCTCATCGATCGGAGGTATGGAATAAATGTTCAAATCTAAAGACTAATCAAATGAATGTTTTGGTCAACAGGTTTGGGGACTCCGAACAGTGATTTGGATTTAGTTCTGATTCCAAGACATTTGGCTGAAGACTCGAACTCCCGATTTGAAGACAGGCAACGACTGAAAAATAACCTCAATTTGATCGCAGATCTATTGGAAACATCGGTCCCTTTTTATTCACATTTTTCACGTATATTAAGGGCCAGAATTCCTATAATTAAATTCGGGTTTGATTTGGCGCCGGTAGACATCGATTTATCGATAGAGTTGTCGCCAAATTCAGTTCATCATGGAGTCTATATGTCAGCCTTCCTCAACTATTGCACTCTATTGAATCCAGAGTTCAGGGATTTGATTCTTTTGCTGAGGATTTGGGCCAAACAGCACAGTATTCCACTATATTTTCTATCATTTTAAATATTTATTCAATTGTCTGCTTTTCAGAATTGTTAAAACCAAAGAACTGGTCCACACATCTCATATACAATGGGTTCACATCATTTCAGTTGACATCTTTAGTCATATTCTTCCTCCAAAAGCAAGGATTAATACCTCCGATGAAGCAGTTTCTGAATTCTAACACTTTATTCAAAGCACCTAAAAGTCAATTGGATTCCATGCAAATGTTGGCCAATTTTTTTGAGTTTGTCCTGAGCCTAAACTTAGACTGGGAGGCCATTTCAATCCTGAATGCTAAAACATTTGTTAACCCTGACCCTTCAAATGCAATCTATATGGAGAACCCATTCGATACGGAACTGAATATGTGTCGGAATATAACCCGATCCAAATTTGAAAGGTTTTTAAAAATAATGAGCAATTCTTCCGAAATTATGAGAACTCAAGGCTTCAGTTTAGCAGACATTTTCGATTCAGAGTTTGAGAAATCACTTTCACACAATCCTAACAGCCATAGGATCAGAGTCCAGGACCTCTTCTCCGACTCTTGACTTCTTTTCAAATTAAAATCAATTTTTCAATAAAAACAAATTCTTATAAAAATTGAAATCTATCTCAAATAATTGTTTTTAATAACATGATAATGGATGAGCTTGTCAATGAGGATGGGCAGAATTATATAATGATGCTGGGACAGTGTCTGGCCATCAATGATGTCTGACAAGGAGTCACGTAATTTGAGTGAAATGTCATTTGTGTGGGAAATGAGACTTATTTTGAAAACATAAACAAAATATGGAATTATATTGAATTTAATTGAACTCTAATCACAGTTTAAATGATTTGATATTAAGCTTAGTTATAGTTTTTTATTAATTTAATCCCATTTTCGGTACAATTTTTAGAAAATGAGTGAAAATAAGGAGATTTTGTTTAATTTTATGCCCAAAACTGACGGCACTTTCATCGCTCCGAACGAAAATTTCAATAGTTTTACACAAAGTTTTTCTAATACTTTGGGTCTTAAGACCAAAACTGGAGATCAGTCTAAACCAGAAGATGACATTCAGAGCAGACACACCTCAATGGATGAGACATCCAAACGGAAGTCTGAACCTTTGGCTCAAAAGAGGGACAAATTCATTGATTTTGTTGTAAATCAGTACAAAAGTGACGGATTTCTCTGCACTTTAGATGAAAATGAGAGACAAATCTATTACTGCTATTACTGTCACCAATACGTGAATGACTTTGATCTGATTCAGACACATATCGATACCTCCAAACACCTAAATGTAAACCTTAATATTGTTTGATTGTCTCAATTGATCACTTTTAATGTCGATTTCAGAGTATATTGAATGGCATTTCTTTCGATCGCGGTTTGGATAAAGAGTTTGTCATCGAATCGGTTTCGGAGAAGAGACCTAAGAATAGTAATAATTAGTGTTTAGATGTATTGCTGTAATGGTTTTGTTGGTTTAGTTCACAAATTGATTCACAAAGAGTTGACTCGAATGCCTGTCCATCTTAAGCACTATTACTTCAGGAACAATATCCGTCTGATGGATATGTTGGCCCCAAACGCCTACTTTTGCAAAGTTTGTTGCACAAGTTTGACATAAGCTTGATCATTTAATTTCTGATTATTGTCCCAGTCTTGCAGTGAATCCATTCCTAACTTCAAGTCAATAGACATTCATTTGGTGACAGAAAAACATATTGTAAGCCAACAAAAGCCCTCATTGATGGAAATGATTGAGAAAACAGACGATCCGGTTCTCAAAATTGGTCTACAATTCATCACAGAGGAAAGGATTGCCGACTCTTCGCATGTGATCTATGAGTGCGAACTTTGCAATTGTTTTGATTGTAATTATCATAAAATGTTTTCACACATTAAGTGTAGAGACCATCGAATCAATCTTTTGGTTAATATTTGTTCAATTTATTGGAAAACATTTGATTAAAGAGTATTTTTTCTAATTTAAAGAAACGATTTGATTACGAGACTGAAGACCTGACGGACCAACAATTGGAAAATTTGATTAAAGAAATGCATGAAAAACACGGCTCAGGTCTGATGAAAACGAGTCAAAGCATTAAGAAACAAAAAACGAGTACAGTTTCAACGCCTGCATCCTTTCCCTTATTGGATACCCCAAAGTTATTAACCCCTGTGCCAGAATCGGTTGAAAATCTAAGTCAAGTCTTAGTCAGTGCTTTAGAAAAATTCAAGAAAAATAATTTCTTACGCGAAGACAAGTTTTTGGCCGACTTTGAAGACCACAAAATCATCGAAACTTATGAAAGCGATGGCAGAGAAATATATTACTGCTGTTATTGCGACGAATACTATAACTCCTTTCTCTCTTTAGAACGACATATTGAGGAGAAAATGCATAAAAATGTTAATTTCAATCAGAATTCATATTTTCATTGCGTTTTAACCCTTTTCTTAATTAGTTTCAAACGGTTTTTGCCAAAAACTGCTCAAAAGGATTGAATAAAAAGTTTTCAATGAGAAGATTGTCTGATTCTTTAGTTGATTCGAAAGAAGGTAAGTCTAATTCAATTCATTAAATTGATTATAACTTTTGTTTCACTTTTGATAGCATCGGATACTCAGTGTTTGGATTATATCCCGATTCTGACGAAACATTTTTATTTCAAAAGAGGAATCAAACACTTATTCAAAGATGTCTTCTATTGTAGAGTAAGTTGTGATTTGAAATAAAATGATCGCAAATTTAACAATTATTTGAATAGTTATGTCAAATACGGATCGAGTCTTTCAATGAAATCAAAGATCACTTCGAAAGTGAATCTCACACTAGAATTGAAGAATTTCCCACAAAATTCAATGATTTGTTGTTTCAATCAAATCACCCGATAATTGGTTTGAAATACATTAAAGAACTAATTAGTGACAAATCCAAACATATTCTCTACGAATGCATTCTTTGTGATTATTCTCAGGATTACTGCCAAATGTTTATGCATTTGAATTGTTTTACACATCAGTACAAAGTTCTGGTATTTAATTCATTCAAATTTTGTTGATTCAATTAGCAATTCGTTGATTCAATGTCATTTACAGAAAAGGTTGTCACCCAATAACCCAGTCTTCAGATGTGTTAAAGAAAAAGAAGTGTCTCTCAAGTCATCGGAACTGTTGAAGGCAGAGATTTTGCGATTAGAAGAGGAGATGGGATGTGGTTTCGTCACGAAATCTATTGCTTCGCCCAAAGTATCACAAAAATCAAGCGAATGTCGCGCAGAAAGTCCAGCACTGACTTTACAAACGGTTCCAGAAACTAAAGTTTCTGAACAAATGAAAGAGCAAACGGACAGTGTTTCTCCTGTCATCATATCTGAAGTGACTGAAGAGCGTGGCTCTCCCATTGAGTCGGTTCCAGAAAATTCAGTTGAACAGGAAAGTGAACCAGTCCCTTTGACGGAAGAGGAGCTTTTGTTGTCTGCGCACAGCTTATTCTCGGTGGATCTGCAGAACGAAGAGGAAGCCTCCATATTAGTGGCGATCATCGAGTCATTAAAAGACAGTTTACTCAAATACTATAACGTGATTCCCAAGCAGTTGCTGTCAGCCATTCAGCCTAAGAACGTAACCGCAGATCAAAGTACTGACAATTACGAAGTTTGTCAAATGGATGAGTCCTGAGCTCCTGAAACGTTCCCAAATTTATTTACAAATAAATCAGATCTTTTTATATATAACTCTTTGTTTCACTAGAATTCTGTTAAAAAAACATTAACAGAATTTTTAAAACATTTCATTAGAATTAAATAAAATTCTATTTTTTTAGTAAAACTGAGTTATTTTGGTCTTTATTTTTGTTATTTCTTTAAATACAAATGTTTTTAAGCTCATTGTGTAATCTTTAATATAAGCAAGGCAATAAAAATTTTCTCATTAAGTTTCATTTTTAATAAATGAGATATAAGGTTTAGAATTTTAATGATTGGATGTTGGTTGATATAAATGCAAGGACAATTTGTTTTCATTAATATGTCATGTTTTTCAAAACAACGTTCAATTTTATTCAGGATTCTTTACTTTTCATTTTGCGAAAGAATATTCGAAAAACATTCAATTGTTAGATGAATATTGCAATTGTAAACAATTTTATGGAAAGACTGTCTCTAAACTCATTGAATATTTCAAGTCTTTACTAAATTCAAGACTTTTTTACGAAATTAATATTCTTTAGAATCAAAAAAGAAAAAAACCGTTGTATTGACTCATTTTAGAGAATATTAAAAATTTTAAAATGGCTCAAAAAGTTTCATGTTTTAAAAAAAATAAAATATTAGAATTACGAAATTTCGAATAAAGTCATTTCATTAATTGTTCACAAATGATACGAAATAATTCATATTTATATTTATGAAGTTTGGTTTCGTAAAAGCATTAAAATTGGCGAAATATATTTTAAAACAGATTTCTTAATTATTGGAGAACATGCAACATTATTTGTATGAACTAAACGGGTCGCATCCAGTTTCCACAAAATTGTTTTCCACAAAATTGTTTTCCACAAAATTGTTTTCCACAAAATTGTTTTCCACAAAATTGTTTTCCACAAAAATGGTTTTCCACAAAATTGTTTTCCACAAAATTGTTTTCCACAAAAATGGTTTCCACAAAATTGTTTTCCACAAAAATGGTTTTCCACAAAAATTGTTTTCCACAAAAATTGTTTTCCACAAAATGGTTTTCAATATACCGTTTTACCTCACATAGTGCGGCATGCTGGTCTTAATCGAAATTGAGTTTAGTGCCGGTATACCTCGGGGTAGACCGTCATGCCGGTATAAGTGAGGAAAATATCAGTAAAATCAAAGATTAAATTTAATACAGAAAAACAAAATAATTGTAAAAAATACAAACAATTCTAAGAAACATTGACTCGAGGGTTAAGATAAGCAAATGTTGTAAAAGCTTATCTGAATTGAAGTCAGTTTTGACTTTAAATTTATTCAATCAAATTCCATATTATATCAATGTAATAATTTAAGTTAAAAAAAATTGTATGAAAATATTTTCCTCACTTCATACCGGCATCCCGGTAGACACCATAAAGCCTTTTTGAGAAAATAATCAATTTCACTTATACCGGCATGCCACATTTTGTGAGGTAATACGGTATATTGAAAACCATTTTTGTGGAAACCATTTTTGTGGAAACCATTTTTGTGGAAACCATTTTTGTGGAAAACATTTTTGTGGAAAACCATTTTTGTGGAAAACCATTTTTGTGGAAAACCATTTTTGTGGAAACCATTTTTGTGGAAACCATTTTTGTAGAAACCATTTTTGTGGAAACCATTTTTGTGGAAACCATTTTTGTGGAAACCATTTTTGTGGAAAACCATTTTTGTGGAAAACCATTTTTGTGGAAAACAATTTTGTGGAAAACAATTTTGTGGAAAACAATTTTGTGGAAACTGGATGCGACCCGTCCAACAATTATATGATTGCGTTTACTCTCATATAAAAAGACTGAAATAACTTCCATAATGACAGTAATTAATGAATTAAAATATTAATTGTGTTTTCAAATCATTAGTTTTAATGAATAATGATCTTGTAGCGTGAGCTAGTTCATTTCAAGCTTCTTATTGCAGCTTATCTCATTTTCAACTTATAAAGGTTAAGTTTCTTGAAAACAGATCGAATATAACATAAACATCTAAATTGACTTAATATAACCATTAATTTAATCTTCAAATTACATTTGCTTTTTGAATAATCAGGGTTATATAAAATTAATAAAGTAGCCCATGGAAAATGCAATTGAATCGCAAAATCCTAAAATACTTGTTAATCTAAATTTAACACTTAGCAAGTTTTAAGCCAGGAGGAAAATCAACTACCATGGAACATTACCATGGTTAGAATTGGAATATTTTTATAATATCTGATAGTTGCTCAACATGATTATGTTCCTGTCAGGGTAGGGAGTATTTTCAGTTTACTGGGGTAAACTAGATACAGCCCCCCATTGGCCATCTCTGGCCAAGAGTGAGTAATTTCCAAAATTTTATTTGTAAACGTATGTATAATAACTAAAATTTAAAATAACTGATAGTTGATAATTGCAATTGATTTTTAAAAATATTCCTAGAGCATTATCGTACTGATACTATACCTGGTGTTATACTCGTACTTTAAATAGTCTGGTTACTCTTAATTGAAATAATAAAATATAATCAAACTATATGTGTTTTTCGGTTGAATCTTATATTCTAAATGATATTTTGAAACTTTATAAATAATTTTTCATATAATTTTTAAAATATTTCTAAATATAATAAAATGAGGGCGAAGTACTATTTGTGATTGCACTGGAATTTACATCAGAGATCTTAAAAACTACATATTTATTAAGCTTTAACATATCAATATATAATTTAGAAAATAAGCTTCAGTTCAAAATCACATATCATTTCATTAAGTTGCATTATTTCAATTAAGAAATTAGAGCCCACAGCCCTCATACTTGAAGTCGTATCAATATATTTTGCAATAGGATTTACTCTATACAAGGTGTATTTTATAATTTCAATAAACAAAACTCGAAAGACCCTTAGAGTTGACAGCCATTCCGACTTTACAATATTTTGCTATGAATTTTGCTATGAGTTTCAATGCCTAGTAATTACTAATAGCCTTTTCGAAGCCAATTCCCTTAAGTTGAGTCACTTCGGTGTAGCAATGAGAACGGCATAAGTCTGGTTGTGCGAACCCAATATAACTTAACTTGAAAACTTTAAGTACAATTCGAAAGACAATAACTTAATCCGGACTTATCTTCACCTTGGTTATCAAGAAATGCTTATCAACAAAACATTATACTTAAATGTCAAATAGATATTAGTATCAAAATTATTAAATACATTAAATTGAATGAGTAACCAAGTAATGATTAGGTGAATTTATCAATTGATAGAAGACTTTGGTTTTACTTTCCTAAAGAATTTGTGATAAAAGTGAAACTCATTTGTAATTTACTGATGTGTTGGATATTTTGATTCAAATGTCAGCAAAACAATGAATAATAGATTTATTTCGGTTTTCATTTGTTTTATTTGTGTTTTTAGTAACGCTTTTGGCGCAACCGATGACCCGATTGTTAAGACAAGTGTTGGAACAGTCAGAGGAAATACAATACATGTCATAAATAAGAGTATCGATGAATTCCTGGGCATTCCTTATGCGGAGCCACCGGTCGGGAGCTTGCGGTTCGCCAAACCGAAACCTATTCAGTTTCAAAAAGTAACCTTTTTTAATCATACAGTCTATTATCGGTTTTTAGAATAGCTTTTAGAAAAAATTATTCCTAAAACGATTATAGACTGTATTACTTATATTACTGTATCAACTAATAAAAAAATGTTATCTTCTACTTAAGGGAGTAATCGATGCGACAAAGCCTAAGAACTCATGTATGCAAGAAGTCAATAAGGAAGACCCCCTAACAAAAAACATTATCATAAGTGAGGACTGTCTGGTGCTCAACATATGGTCGCCCAAAGATGAAGACAATAACTCAACGAAACTAAAACCCGTTATGTTTTGGATATATGGCGGAGGACTGAGTGGTGGATCAATATTCATGCCTTCCTATAATGGAAGTGTTTTGGCCACAAATGACATCGTACTTGTCACAGTAAACTATAGATTAGGTCCATTAGGTTTCCTCTATAGTGGTGAAGAATCTGCCCCGGGTAATCTTGGTTTCTTTGATCAACTTTTGGGACTAAAATGGGTTTGTCATCAAAAACATGACTCAATTGATATTTGATTCTCTATTTTCGTACTTCAGGTGAGAGAAAACAT
>JAQIWP010001714.1:0-13620 GCA_034695525.1 Euzetes globulus
CCGTAAATACAGTCTGTATTAATGTAAATGCAATGAAGTGACAGTCCATATACTTTAATCTTCAATAACAACACCTTAATGAACTCAATAATAGCAAAATTACAAATAAGCTTAATTTCAACTAAAATATTCTTTTAGCCTGATAATAATTAATTGAAATGATAATTTACCCTAGTTAGATTTAACTCAGGTAAGGGAAAGTTAATAGTATTTTAGGCGGGGGTATTCCAAAGTACACTTTGGCCATCTCTTATTCAACTTCATGCATAATAAATTATATTTTGTAATATAAAAGCCAGAAAAAACAAATGACTGCATTGCGTTTATTCTTTAAGCAGGGGTAGCCATAGGGGGTATAGTATGTAGTTTAAGATAAATTTTAGAATAAAATGTATGGTTTATTTCTTTAAGTGCTTTTAAATTTTAAATGAAATATGTAAACAAGAAAAATATTCAATAATTTAAAGTTCAATATTTAGTAGAAAATGTCTTCAATATATGTGAATAAAAGTATCTTAAGCAAAATTAAAAGCCCTTGGCTTAGTTTTCATAATAGCTTTTAAACAGATAGCTGAGCACATTGCGTTTTTAAAATCTTAATGTGAAATATTAAAATTATAATTACAATTTACTTCTACAGTTATTTTTAAAATACAATTGAGATCTGATAACAAGATCAAATTCCATATATTTGAAGTTCAATATTAGATGCAAAATGTCTGCAATAGATTTAAAGAAGTGTTTGCCTCAAGAGTTGATAATTGAATCGATTGACGATATTCTCTATGAAATCGGTTTGTGTTTCACATCAGTTAGAAATCGACCCAAAAGGAGACGATTTTTCAATCCTTTTATAGTTTTCACATTTGTTTTGCTCTATTTGATAAAGGAAATAGTTGCAATATTCATCAGTGAAGAAAATGACCAGATATTGAAAATTCTGGGAAATATGGGTTATATGATGGGTAACAAACAGCTCATGTCTTTGTGGTTTGTTTCCCTATCGATTTTACCCATCGGTTCTCAACTGATTTATTACTATAACTACAGGAAAGGTATAAAACCGACATTTCTTCGCGTATTCCAAATGATGGCGGGTTTGGTTCAGCCAATTTATCTTGGTCTTACTGATGAAAATGAGATCATTAAGCTAGTAAATCTTACCAGAACTCTTAGAAAGTTCTTGCAATTTAACGTAGATTTTTTTATGCCTTTATTTGGAATGATTTTTGTTAATATCTTGTATTTTGTTCAGGCAAGTATTTATGAAACAATCATTTATGGAATTCCAAACTCATTTATGTTAATGGGTTTTCTTCTCTACGCCTGGAATATAAATTTCAATCAATTTTTCACATTTTATATAATCTGTTTGTATTTGAAACTGAAAATCAATCGATTGAATGAAAGTCTATTAGAAATGAAGAGAAGAAAACGATTCATAAGAATCAGAAAAACTCTTCAATCATTTGATTCGTTATATTCAGAGATCGATGAATACAACACTACTTTATGGTCAAAATATCTATTTGTCTTTTGGCTAATATTTGGTCAATTTAATATTATTTATTTTTCAAACAGTATTTTTGGCACATATTCTATCATTCTTAGAATTATTCAAGTTTATTTTTCGTTTTTATTGTTGACTGTCTTCTTATTCATGATATTCACAGCTTCTTCAGTGACTTTTTCTGCCAACAAATCCTACAAAACATTGAATTCATTGATTATATGGTATTCTAAACACAATAAATACAACTATTATCTGAAAGTTTTCAATCAATTAAAAGTAAATACACTTATATTTTCGTTATTAAATTAAACGTTAATTTTTCCTCTAGTTAAATTCTTTCATTGAAAGAGTGGCTGATAAACGAGTGGGCTTTTCGTGTTGGTTCTTGTTCACAATCAATTACTTCAGATGTTATGAAGTGAGTCCTTTTATACTCATTGTAGTCTTTTTCGTGATAAATACCGGTAGTTAAAATCTATTTATGGATATGTTGTTACTTTCAAAACACCGAAAGGAATTCTGTCTGTTTAATAATTTATATTGGTCATACCAATATTGCTCAACATTCAGAGCCGCCAATTTCCTTGTTTCTTTGCCCTTCTATATCATTTTAAAATTAGGTTCAAAAAATGAACTTTAACAGCTGAACGCAATTTATCACGGGGAAACTATCAATTTATTTTATATTTTCAATTTGTTTCTCTAGATACTTTCCTGGCTATGTGCCCTATTTGTCAAAATTTTGGAGCTAAGTCAATAAGGTTATATCACAAAACAAATTTTTATCCTGTTGTGTATAATATTTCTTTAACCATTTAAAAAATTAAAATTACGATAGATGTGACGAAACATTATTAATTATTTAAAATTTCGGTCGTGAAATATTACCGAAATGAGCATCGATTTTCTATAATTGCGTGCTTATCTTACTAGAATAAATTCAAATTAATAGATTTAATAAATTATTATTTGGAAAAGTTTATTAAAATAGTGAAATATTCTTATGAATAGGACAGAGATGATCATTATTACAATGAATTGAAATAAGCCATCAATTAAAGTGATCTTACTGTTAGTTTTTTTCAGCTAAATAATCGTTTACTTCATTACTATTATACCAGGGATGTGCAAGGTCCATGCCCCTATATGGATCTAGTAAGGGATAATGACCGATTTTCAGACCAAAATCCTAATGGGATATATTTCAAAAATGGACCAAAAGCAACACATATCATCAATGGTATCTACAAAATCAGGGAATATTTAATGTGTTTCACAATGAACAGAGGTTAATCCACGTGGATCAAACTGACCATGATGATTTCTTTTCCAGGAGAATACTTGTTAGTGATTTCTTGTCAAAATATATTTTTGGTTGGTCAGGTGAAGAAATCAATGATTCTCTGGTGGAACAGCTCTTCTATTTCAGTACACTCTTGTGTTATTCTATTATTTTTTGCGCGATTTAAACTACCCGAAATAAGCGCATTTAATAACATATTGGTAGCTTCGGGTAGCCGTTTTCGCCATTTTGGAAAAATACTTTTATTCCTCTCCCTTAAATATTGGTCTGAAAATGAGTCGTTATCCTCCTGCTATATCCCCTTAGGGTCATGTCCTTGCACATGTCTGAGGTATAGTATCAGAGGGGTCCAATGAAAATTTTTTCAGAGGGAAGGTTTGCGGGGGATTATTTTGCCAAAAGTGCTGGGGGAGGGTATAGGAGAAGTTAAAATGGTGGACGGAAATAGCGCCGAAAACGACCATTTTCTTCTAAAATAGGCTTATTTCCGGTGTTTTTAAGACTAAATTAGCCTTATAAGGCTATAATAAGGGTATTCTTCAAGTTAAAGGCTCAATTCCTTCAAATAAAAAACAAAATAGCGGATTTTTGCAGATTGCGGATTCTTTTGCAAAAATGTCTGACATTACCAAAAAATTCTAGAATTTACCCAAAATTTTCAGTTTACCGAGGGAACGAAATACAGCCCTCAATTTGCCAACTATGGTATTATAAGTAGTTTAAGGAAAATTTTAAAATAAAATATAATGTTTATTTCAGTATTTTTAAACTTCAAATGAGATCTGTTGACAAGAAAATATTCGATTATTTCATGTTTAAAGTGTGGCGATGGATTTGAATTGAACAAGATTATTTATTTAAAATTTCTGTCATAACAAAAATGATTTATTACAATTATTTCTAACTAAAATTTTTACAATGGGATTTTATATAATACTTAAAATTATCATTAATTAGATTTAACTCAAGGAAGAATAAAGAAAAATTTGCTTTGAAGTGAACAAAAACTTAAGATTTTTTTCTGGATATGGATCTTGTAGTGGAACGGGTGGTGTATAAGAAAACATATTACTTTTCTCAGGTTCTTCAGGGGGAGGCATTTCAGAATCGTTTATAGATATTTCAGTGGCCATCAATTATTTAACCTCAAATGAAATTAATGATATTTCGTAACTTGAAGCTTTACCAGAAAAAAGCAAATTACCACATTGCGTTTTTTATAGTCTTTAAGTCAAAAATCAGACAATCATAAATACAGTTTATTCTACAGTTATTTCAAACATACAATTGAGATCTGTTTAAAGTCAATATATTTGAAGTTCAATATTAGATGCAAAATGTCTGCAATAGATGTGAAGAAGTGTTTGCCTCAAGAATTGAGGATTGAATCGGTTGACGATATTCTCTATGAAATTGGTTTGTGTTTCACATCAGTTAGAGATCGACCCAAAAGAAGCCAAATATTCAATCCTTTCCTGGTTTTCATATTTGTTTTTCTCTATTGGATTAGAGAAATAACGGCACTATTCATCAGTGAACAAAATGACCAAATATTGAAACTTCTGGGAAATACCGGTTATCTGATGGCAAATAAACAGCTCATGTCTTTGACATTTGTCTTCTTATCGATTTTACCCCTAAGTTCTCAAATGATTTATTACTATAACTACAGGAATGGTATAAAACCCACATTTCTTCGTGTATTCCAAATGATGGCGGGTTTGGTTCAACCAATTAACCTTGGTCTAACAGATCAAAAAGAGATCGCTAAACTTGTAAACTTTACCAGGAAACTGAGAAAGCATATGCAGTTTAACGTTAGTTTTCTCATTCCTTTATCTGGATTTGTTTTTGTCTTTGGCTTGTATTTTGTTCAAGCAAGTCTTAGTGAAACACTTATTTATGGCATTCCAAACTCATTTATCATGATGATTTTTCTTCTCTACGCCTGGAATATAAATTTTAAACAATTTTTCACATTTTATATAATATGTTGGTATTTTAAACTGAAAATTAATCGATTGAATGAACGTCTATTAGAAATGAAAAGAAGAAAACGATTCAATAGAATCAGAAATATTCTTCAATCATTTGATTCGTTATATTTAGAGATCGATGAATACAACACTACTTTTTGGTCAAAATATCTGTTTGTCTTTTGGCTAACATTTGGTCCCTACAATATTCTTTATTTTTCAACCTGCATTTTTAGCAAATATTCTATTGTGCTCAGAATAATTCTGGTTTATTTTTCGATTTTATTGTTAATTATTTTCTTATTCGTGATATTCACGGCTTCTTTAGTTACTTATTCTGCGAACAAATCCTACAAAACATTGAATTCATTGATTATATGGTATTCTAAACACAATAAACACAACTATTATCAGAGGATTTTCACTCAATTAAAAGTTACTTTGAATCGAATTTAGATCTAATTATTTAATTATAATATAATTTTTCCTCTAGTTAAGTTTTTTCATAGAGAGGGTGGCTAAAAAGCGAGTGGGCTTTTCGTGTGGATTCTTGTTCACAATCAATTATTTCAGATGTTATGAAGTAAGTTTTTTTAAAACTTATTGCAGTCATTCTCGTGATAAATACCGGCCCTTATAATCCATTTTAAAATTTTCTTAAAATAATCACAATTTTTGCACTTTATTGCAAAAAAGTCATTTTATAGCATTTATTGTCTACATTTATAATGCCAAACAATCAATAGGACTAGTTAGTTTGTTATTGTTTCATTCTGTATTATTTTTAAATGCAAGCTTATTCAATAAATAAACTTCAAGGGTCAACCGTTATTTGTCGCGAGAAAGGATATCAATTGACTTAAATCTACCAATTTGATTTTTTAGATTCTTTCCATGCTATTTGTACTATTTATCAAGATTTTGGAGATAATTCAATAAGCTTATTTCATTACACAATCATTAATGAAAATTACTTTCGATCACAGAATTGATTGGCTATTATTCGAAATATTTGTGGCAAAAATACTCATGAAATATGCATTTTGTATCTAGTAGAAGTAGTTGGCCATCAATAGAGTAAAACATAGGTGCGATTTGCCAACTTGTTTATCATTTAATGTCAACCCAAATGTGTGGTTATTGTCAATAATTGTCAAGAGTAATTATTTGGTTTATTAGTGAAACCATAGTTGCTTGGTTAAAACTGATTAAAGCCCATAGAAGTCAGGGTAATATAATGGCAAATCAAATTTTAAAAACAAATTTGATAAAAATTTTATACATTAAGTAAAACATTTAAAAATTAAAGAATAAACTTAAAAAATATTAGACATAAAGAGTTATTTAAGAAGAAATATTTTTATCTAAAATCAAATACCTTTTAATACATTATCAACTAATTTGACTAAAAACTAAAAATGTCATTGCATTGGGTGTTAACCTGTAATTAAGAGTAGTGTTGCAAAAGGGAGTTCATAGAAATATTCATTCAAAGTTTTTCAGAAAGCTTTCTATGAAAGAGTCAATGTTAAGAGTAAATTCCCAAATTTTACAAATAATTAGAAATTACTGGTAATTTGCAACTCTTAAAATGGGTTTCTGAGCGCGTCTTTTAAATAATTTTCTGAATTTTCTAAATAATTGAAATTTGTTATTATTTTTGATTCAATAATAAAACTGAAATAAATGTCTTTGCTTAAAAATATCCACAATATAATTATAATTGACCACCATAACAATAAAATTGAAATATTTAGATAAACAACAAATATTATTTAACATTGTTTAAATATTCAATCAACTAATAAGGTTAAAATTGTTTAATTTATGTGCTTGATTAAACAATAAATTTGAATAAAGCTTTTGATAACTTGTAATGAATATAAAACAGATTAATAATAAACAGAAGTGAGTATTGGATAAGTGGTATAACTATTAAAAACTGTAATAATTTCAAATCCCAAAGAAGTGAAATAATCTTGATGTATTTTCTCATTTAAATCGTGCTAACGGAAACTCTATTTAACTGGCCAAAATCTTCTGTAAATTCAAAATTAACTGATGCTGGTGTTATTGATATAATATTTATAGGAACAAAATAGTTGCAAGCTCTATTTCTGAAGATTGGCCGTACAATTTTGCTTACATCTTCAATAATCACCAGGATAGAAATTCCTAACCACATGCCTAATAGTCCACCAAAATTACAGACCAACGATAGAAATGTAATTTCCGGCTGATATTTGATTGTAATATCTGGTTGATTACTATGCTCAAGGTAAACCACAATATTATTTGAATCGTTTAATGACTTTATAACTTTAACATCTACTGAATAATATTTGAACTGGCAATCTTTTTTACATTGATCAAAGTAAGATGATCTTAGACGTACCACCCGTTTTATAACAATGGCCAACAGTTTTGTTTTGAACTTGATAAAAAACTTCTAAACGAAGAAATATTGGGGAATAAATATATGGGTTTGAATGACAAAGGTCATTTACTTTGTTTGATAACACCAGGCAACACAGTATGATCTTATACTGAAATTAGCACATAATAAAAAATTTGGCCAATCATTTGAAATTCATTGCTGAGAGAAAAGGTTAAGTTTGTCAGACGCAAATTTGAAGGTGCTTGATAGATTATTCACCAAATTCGGAAACTTAGTTCAGGAAAATAAATTATTCTAGACTATCAACTAAAGGTCTGACGGCCCAAAAGGTTTGCTTAATAATAAAAAAAGGTTATAATCAAAGATTTGAACAGTAATTTAAAATTAATATTTTTGACACTTTGTTTTTAAATATGTCTCATATTTTTTTAAGATTTATTCTATAATTGTTTAAATATTTAAATGTTTTATTTAATAATTAAAATTTTAAACCAATCTGTAGTTAAAATGTGATAATTTTTCTCTCAATGAAACGAATGGATGAAAACAGAAATTAATATTTAGTAAAACAGAATCCATTGAAAAATCTATTTTAATAAAGAGTTGCAATGAAGTCATTCTATAACTCGTTGACAATAACCACACATTTGTGTTGACATTTGCGACGACTTGTGTTTGAATGATAAACAAGTTGTCAAATCACACCTTTGTCTTTTTCTATTGATGGCCATATTTCCTGTCATTTTTTCGGACAAATAGTTGGCATAAAAGCTGACTTAATCTGTAGTCGAAGTCATTTTCATTTCTGATTCTATAGAAAGGAGTTTATAATAGACTTCCATCAGATATAATGAAAGTTCAGTTGTTCTGTGCGGTAATGGCTGTGTTGGCCTCATTGGGGCCACTTTGGCTCAAACCACGGATCAAAAACTGTCAGATGACACTGGTAAAACCTGCTAATTTTAATAAAATCAAGTTTTTTTAAGTATATAAAGTCTGTTCAAGTTGAGTTGAAACTGAAAATAGGCACTGCTACAATAAAACAGTGCTTGCTTTAGCCTTAACTCAATTTGAACACTTTACAAAAATTATTATTTTATCAAAGGTGAATCATTTATCGAAAGACTGAGCAAATCATTTGGCATTTTTGGTAATAAAAGTATAGCATTTGTTTCCAAATCAATGGAACCCTATTTCGATCTATTGGATAGACTAAATTCAGAATTACCAATTGTGGCCAAGAATAACAGGGAAACCTTGATAAAAGGCCTGGACATTATTCTGCAATTTATACAATCGCTTAAAAACAAGGATATCACATCTAAAACATTTGTTGGGAACCATCTTCTCAATTATTGCAAGAGCATTATTAGGTTCTATGCAAACTATTTAAGAATTTTCCTAAATAGAATCAAGGGAAATTCTAATGAAAGTTTGCCAACAAAGTTGGAGCTGGGTATGATCATGGGTAGATATTTTTTTAAAGGATTCTCTTACTACGAAGAAGTAAAAAAAATGACAAGGCAAAATTTATAGAAAACGGGAAGATATTAATTGCCTTGAGCAGTGCATTACTTGATGAAGTGGAGAATCTTCATCTACTTACAGAGATTGGCAAATCGCTACTTGATGATTTCAAAAACACAATCAAAATAGTGATCAATTATGCCGAACAAGATTTAAAATCAGTTCAAAATGAATAAAATAATATTCTTGTCAATTAAAATTGAACTTAATGATTAAATAAATATTTTTGAAATAAAATTTTAATAATTAAATGTCTTGATCAATCTAAATAATTTGACTTATCTCGACTACAACTTAAATGACCCAAGCTTCCTAAATATTTTTCAACTAATTGATGGGTCAGGTATAACACTATCCAATAGTTATGGAACATTATGTTTATGTTTATAACTTATGTTTATTAAAAGTTATAAGGCTTTTATAACACAATATTTCATTTATTCAGTTAATAATTTTCATAAACATTGAAACGATATAAAAGGTCTTTTCAATCAGAAAAATGTTTTATGTCTCCACTGATAGAAATGATTTCTCTATCAATTATATAAATATAAACATTGAGAAGTGCCCTGGCCAAATCAGTAACTGGTTCTAATTTTTCTACTTGTTTCAGGTACATCTTGCTTGTATCCCTATCTTCAACAGCGTTCTCTAAGAATTTGTCCTTGGAAGTTCGCAAAATTTGGTTCCAAAAAGTATAGCTGTCGACAAAGTAGCTAGCTATAATTCTGAACAGCTCCATCTTGGTGGGCAGAGTTGTATTAGATTTGTCCTGGACAGTAATAATGAAAGCGGTTAAATATTTTTCATAGAATTGTGCCATGTCCTTGTAATATTTGAAAACAATGGCCACGGCACTTGAATTAGTTTTCAAATTGTTTTCCATGAACGAATTTTCTTCCAGAGATTTAAGCGAGTTCAAATCTTTTTCTAGATCTTTTGAAAGCATCTGAAGACCTTCGTTAGACGAGCTCTGAAATAGGCTGAAAAACATTCCAAAGGGTGCAGTAATGCCCTTGTATACATTTGATAAAATACCATCTTTTTTAGTTTCTACAGTCTTATCCATCAGAGATTGACTAAATTGCAAAATATTGTCCAGATCTTTTTTAATATTTTCTGTGTCATTCTTAGCCAAAGTTTGCAGGGTAGCATTTATTTTATCATACAAATCATAATTGACTGTTAGCACATCCGTCAAGTAATTTATACTTGCACTATCGTATTTTCCGGTCAGAAACGTGCCAAGATCCATTACTAATTTATCATCTTTAATCAAATAATATTGTGATAACATTAGCTTTAATCACCAAATCATTTTGTTGCATGTTTATTCAAAATTACCTTGATCATTCGTTTTAGTTTGTACTTGGTTGTTATCTCTTTTCTTGATTTGAACCATCGGAGTTTCATCCACGGGTTGAGCCAAAGTGGTTATATTGAGGGTCAATACAGTGATTATCGCAAAACACAACTGAATATTCATTATATTCGGTGGGAGTCTAACAGAAAACCTTTTGATAGAAACAGAATGGCTTTTAAATGGCTTTCGGGCACAGAATTGATAGACATTCAAAATATGTTGATTTTATTTTGTGGAACATATTTTTATTGACAACTTGTTTATGCAGTGAATACTCTAAGTGTTGTTTATGCAAAGTTTGGCAGTCATTAGCTTTGAAGGAATATAAAAACAATCCATTTATTGTTTTAGCTACAAAATGAGAAAAACAGTCAAGGTTTGACTGTATTCACTTATACTTCAAAGTAATCAATTAGAACAGAGTTTTCCAAGATCAAGTTTTCCAGAAATATCTCGAAAAATGTCTAAAACTTAACATATATGATGGGCAAATAAAACCAGAAACTATCTCACTTTCAAACAGTCTAATACATTGTAACAAAATAAGTGAGTAAGCAAAATTTTATTCACAATGAATAATAACTTGTTCAATAAATCAATCAAACAAATGATATACAACTTTTCTATCATTACAGAAAAATTGGTATTTTTTGTACACAAAAGTAACAATGAATGTGAGTGAATAACTTCAAGTTCATTCTTGTAAGATACAATCAACTACAAGCTATGTTTATTACCCCTTTTTGAAAAATTAGACATTTAGACATTTGGCATCTTTGAACTAGAAGTTTGTTTACTAATAATTTATACTTAGCAAAAGTAATATATTTATAAATTAAATTTAAGTTTTATCCAATTTTGTTCACTTAATCGTTACTTAACATCTAAACTCATCCATCATCTTAAGAAACATTTACTTTAAAGTTGTCAAGTAGAAATTATAAATGAAATAAGATTAATAACATTAATGTTTGACTAATCAGCAGTTTATATATTTATAGATTATGTGATATTTCTAGGTATTTTACAATTATCATGAAATGAAAACATCATTTAATTAAATTCAAGATTATAAATGTTAAAATGGATGTTGTCTTTGACATGCTTAAATCAAAAAGGTTACTTTGACGACAAATCTTTAACTTTTAACGCAATAGCAATCATCATAATTAGCCACTGAAATGAATTAATCAAATACATTATTAATAAATCAATCAACATGTATTACCTCGTAACATCTAAACTGATTTATTATAAATAGTATCCAACAGTGAAATCCAATTCTGTTTTGAGCCGTTCTCTCAATGAATGACATTAACTGTAAAATCAAATAACGATTTAAATATCCGTTCAATTGCACGTCAAAAAACTATTATTGGGCTTCTTAACTTAAGAGCTCGAGGACAATATTACAATATTAATCTCTGTTTCAAAACTTACTTTCAGTTTGATTCTCAAAAATAGTCTCAATTTCTTTTTTTGTAAACAATCGATTCAACAGTTTGTAAGTCTGTTTGGCCTCCAATACAACACGACTGCAGAATATTATAAACGAAAGAATGATGAATAATAGAAACACCATGCCACAAATAAAAACTGATTTGATTGGAATATTATCGACTTTTCCAAAGAATACAGTTATGGTTAATAATCCGAAAACCAGGGCTAATCCAATCCAATTAAAAAATATATAGAGACAACAAATCTCATTGAAATCCATTATTTTGCGATAAATAATATCAATGTTTCGCAAAATATTCATTACTTTAAAAGAAGTGATAAAATGCTTTTGTTTCACAATATTTTCAATGTTTCGATTCATTGATTTTAACAAATATTTGGAATAATAGCAGAAAAGTATAAAATTTATTAAATTCCAAGTATACATTTCGCCCAAAAGAACCGCAAAAAATGACCACAAGATGCTCCAGTACAGTCCAAATGTTATCAATTTAATGAACGAGCAATTTATTGAAAAGAATGCAAACGACAAACTGAAAAACATTAATAGAAGAATAGAAGTCATCAGACGTTCGACTGAACTGAAAATGTATTTCATTTTTGTGGCGCTTGAAGTGTTTGAATCGAAATTAAAATTTAAAATTTGGTGGAAATTCTTGTATGACTTCATATTTAAATAGAATGAGATTTGGCTTAGAATATGAATTTCATAAAATATGAATATGGATATATTTATTAGAATTTTATACTCAAATTTGAAGAGTAAGTCTCCGCTAAGTATTGAATAGAAGTCTTCGGTAATGAAAAAGGAAATAATGTCTCGGATTATGATTATAGTCAACAAAGTGTTGCCAATCAATGGATTCAATAGTTTTCGGCGTTTTCTGTAGTTTTGATTGAAATACGGAAAACCAATTCTATAGTTTTTCTCTCAAATCAAATAAAACAAGTTTCCAAAAATTTTCAACTTATCCTGGTTTAACTGATCCATATTCACTGATATATTCAAGTTTGTAAGTAGTCAACAGTTCCCTTAATTTAGTTAAACTTAGATAACAAAAAAATTTAATTATAAATAGCTTCTTATAACGAAAGTTCTTTGAAATAATTTCAATTATCTTAGGTATTGCATGACAACAATGAATTTCATGAATTTGAAAACACTAGACTTGAAGGTTAATTAACATGTTTTTTCATTTATATGATATTTTGCACGTTAGTCTATTTTCAAATATCAATATCGATTTCATTCACATTTAATTCAAGAAACAAGATCATTAAGTTATCAATTAAGTTAAAGCTTAACTAGATTGTCTGCAAAACACAGTGACTCAAAAAAAGCCAAAATCATTTATTGAAAATTTAATCTAAAATCAAATATTGGCTTTTTATGATCATGTCAATAAGAACCAGGGGCTTTGGTTCTTACCTTTTAACAAAATCCTTTTTTTTTCAAATTTTCAACATATTTTTATTTATTTTAAACTTATCCAGCTTTAATCTTCTCCTGAAGCTCTCAGTCCTTTTAGTTTGGATCGAAATTATTAATTAAGATTGAATTGTGGTTTACGTTTGAAACTTTTGTCGGCGATTGAATAATTGAATAGAGTTTTATTAATTTGATATTTTAATGAAGGTTATGTAAACAAATTATTACGTGTACTCTTAGCAGATGGAATGAGTTTGTGCACATATAGCGCGCGACTAAAACCATTGTTTTTGTCGAACATTGATTCGAATGAAATTTGATTTATCCATATATTGATAAATAT
This sequence comes from Euzetes globulus, assembly GCA_034695525.1. NCBI lineage: Eukaryota > Metazoa > Arthropoda > Arachnida > Sarcoptiformes > Euzetidae > Euzetes > Euzetes globulus. Next base: position 13,314 of record JAQIWP010001714.1, read on the forward strand.
TAAGAAATTTTTTTAAAAATAATGGATAAGGTGTGGACATCAAAAGAAAGTGAAGACCTGACTATTAAAGTTGTGCATTTTTGCATCAAAATTGCTAACAAAAATAAACTCGAAACGGTGTCACACTTTCAGGAAGAAGGTTACAAAAGAATTGCACTTTATAATCTCACAATAAGATATTAATTGAGGGATACGGCTCAGTTTTAACTTATTCCTGGCCGTAAAATAAGAGTGGCCACCTTAAGAAGGCCCAAAATGGTTGATAAAACTATAAATTGTATCAAAGATAGGGCAAAAGTGGTAACAA
>JAQIWP010001715.1:0-13619 GCA_034695525.1 Euzetes globulus
GAAATAGGATTCTTATGCCATTCAAAGCAATTATCGTCGAAACCATTTGTCAATCGAGTGATTCCGCAGTCCTTTGGGTTGAGTTGACTGTAGTTTCCGATCACTGTATGTGTCGATCCATAAACTGATTCTACGCTCACTTTAGAGTAAAATCATATAAGAATTGTATAAAAAGTCTATAATTCAGTAGAAAATGGCTGTTATTTGCTTAATGGCTGTTTGGTTTTTGCTCATTCCAAAAATAAAACAATAAAAATTCAAATGCAACTTGTATAAAATAAAGATGAAGACAGATTTTAGTTTTTCCACGATTCTATTTAGTCAAATACTTACTAGAAATTAAGCAAAAGCTTATCCATTCCACAGATGTCCACATATTTGTATATTTTCAAAGAATTATTTAAAAATTTTCGAATTTCTCAACAATTTTTGTGTTTTTAATATAAATGTCTCTCAAATGTTTGACATTAACATAAGATCTCAAATTAAATATGGCTTCAAATATCATCTCATTTACATTTAATGATTTTATTTCGGAATTCAGGATTAACCCGCACAATTATTTCATCCCATTGTTCTTAAATAAAAGATTATGTTTAATAAGATAATAATAATTCGATTGATGGGAAAAATTGTTTTTCTTTTCTTTGAATGTTTTAATCACTTCTTCGATTGCTTTAAACTGCAATTTAAGGGCCATTCTCTTTTACAAACTTGACTTTAAAATGATCCAAGCACAAATTTTTATATTATACACTCCGTTTCAAAATGATAAGAACAGTCTATAAAACAAGGAACCACTGGTCATAATAAGATGATTTTTGGATATGTTATGTAAACTAAGCTTAAAAATCAGATCTGTGAGTTTGGGTTCATTAGAGGGTAAAGTATGAGCGCCGTTCGGGATTAAGTCGATTTTTAACCACGAAATCGTTTCAAAAAGATAGGAACGCTGCGCAAGGCCATTGTTTACATGTAAAAAGTCATAGTAAAATATCAAAGGATTTTGGTGTGGGTAATAGTAATAGCGCTTTTTGAGTGAACAGAAAATTCAACAAGATATAAAACATATAGGAATTGATAGCCAATAATTTACCTATTCAATGATATTTTTAAAATTCGTGAAAAAATCTTACAATCAATTGACGCTACTTTGAAAAAAATAAACTAAAAAATACAAAAAGCCATTGGATTTAATTAAGTTCTTGCTTACAATCATTTGCTTACAATTCAATTAATTAATGGAAGTATTGACCCAAAAGTCGACTTCTGCAACAAAGATGAAAATACTACCAACACTCTGAATAATAGATTGCTTCAAATATTGTGGCGAATCTTGCCAAAGTGAAATTTATTTCACTAAATTCCTTTTAAAATACAAAGAGCCTAATTTAGGTTCTCCAAGTTCTTTCTATGAATTAGAAATTCTGTTTGAATTTAAAATCAAAGACAATAATTATATCGAATATAAATTTGAAGCAAAAAAAAACATTTTTGGATTTAATGATTAGCATCACTAATATATTAAGTCTTTGGCATGGAATCAGCCTGGCACAAATTATTCTGATTTTTTCAATGATTTGCACAAAATTCGAAAATAGAATCAAGTTCAATTACAATTCAAAAGCTTTGCTGATCTGTCAATATTTGCAGGTATGTTACAAATAACTGGTTTAAGCTACTAGATTATAAATTGAGTCTTCGATAAGAGGTTCAAAAGGCACAATTAATTTTTTTTTTCAAGACATATTTGAGGAAAGCTCAATTTTAGATTACAATTTTAGTAGTGGTCGATGCAATTACTCTTTCAAAAGAGTTCTTAAAATTTATGAGAAAAAAAATGTTTATTCAATCTCAATATTTGCAGGTTTTAATCAAAATCATTCTAACGTTAACATTAGCCAGGGAAATATTGAAACTATCGATAAATTATTTTAGTTACGAGAAGAGTATCAGAATTGACGTCAAAAGCAATTTAGAGGACATTAATGTCTTGGTCAACATCATATCTCATTTTCATATTGATGCTGGTTTTGACTTCGATGACTGGATCCGCCAACAGTGCCCTGAATATAAAAGCTTTTTTGATGGACCTCCTGTTGTCACTCAATTTTTGGACTGTCTAGCAGAAAATAATATTACAGCTAAAGACATTTTTAATTATTTAATTCGTAATGATCGAGTTATATATAATTACCATGATGCACTAAACTTTACAAGACCGGAAAATTCTATTCATACATATCATTTTAATCAGCATGATCAAAGAAATATTGTGCAGTTTCATATGACATTATTCCAGTCTTTTGATTTAAAGTAAAAAACTTGTATGAAATATTTAGCATGCTTATTTCAAAGAAAATAGATGATCGCAGTCCCTATTTTGATATCATTCTAAGTTCTTATAATACACTCAAATCATACGATTATATACTGAAAGATACAGAATATTCTTCAGTTAATCAAACAATTCTCGTTCAGAAATATTTGCATACATTTTTGAAGCCACCCCATGGAGAGTGCCACGATTATAATGAATACAGCAATGGGCTCAATTTTAGCAGTCAGTGGCACTGCTATCGCCAGTGTCTGAGGGGTTGGGGACAGAAAGAGTTTGGATGTAATCCCTTTTTCATTGACAGCACAATACAAGAGTTGGACTTTACATCTAATGATTTAAAAAATGACTGCAATTATGAAATTCAGCAAAAATTTATACTTTTATTGAAGAAAATGAATGGAAAACAAAATGTACGCAAAAGTGTCCGAAAGACTGTCAGATAATTGACTTCAAGTATACAGTGATTAGAAATCCTTCTGATTATGAAAACGATCAAAAATCGACTCATTACCAGAAAAGTCTTTTTTGGGACTCAACTCAACCAATGTTTGTATACAAAGAAGAGTCTGTTATGTCTTTTACAGATTATTTGGTTAACTTCGGAGGACTCGTTGGGCTTTGGTTCGGCACCAGTGCTAAGGATGTTATCGAATTGATCATCAATAACAGTTTTTGGACAAATATATTGCAATATATTATTTTACTGAATAATAGAGTGAAATTCATCTAAATATCAGAATGGGAGATGGAAATGTTATTTGATTTGTATCTGGTTCGTTCCTATACATAATCAGCTCTAAACAACTTCTAAAAATTACATAATCAACCTTAACAAAATTTATTAAATTATCGATATACATTCCAACACGGGAAAATGTTTTCAAATTGAAAATTAAATTTAACAAATATAAATTGAAAACAAAGTATGTCCAAAAGGAAAATTTTGAAATATCCCTTCTAGTCCCGAAATTTGTTGAATCTTAGGTTAGAAAATGGACCCATGAAACGCAAAACAACCCAGAAGTTGCCAATTTTAATAGTGTCGGTCAAAAAATGAGCAATTTGTCAATTATTTTAAGAAATTTTGCCTTACTACTTAAATAATAGCTTAATTGTTGCTAGTTTAAGCAAATAAACGCTTTATCTTTCTGGAATAAGATATTTGTTATTCGCAATTTTATAAATATTCTTATTCTTTATCCCATTCTAAGTTTGGACCTGAAAGTTAGTCACTATCCTCCAGCTATACCCCTCCCTAGAATCAAGAACGTAGCACATTTATGTAGAAAATTTTCACGGTATTGCACATCTTGATCTCATCAATACTTCTGATGTTTCGATTCAATACATCTACCATGTTTCAATGCAGTATTTTATCATATCTGTCAAATTATTTGTGTAAAAATAAAAATAATTTTTACTTGATTTCAATAATTATTTGGTGTCATCTTGCATAAAAATTATTATCTTCTTAAAAAAGTATTTTTTAAATTAATATTTTAATCTGTAAGTATCTAACTCAAAAATGTTTATATTATATTCAGATAATCTAGCAGTTTTAATAATTTGCCAAAGTCTACTACCAAAACATCGTTTGAAAAGAAATATTTGTTTTTGAATTAGATTTCTGTTCAACGACTTGTCTGAAGAAGTTTGCTCTCAGTCTGAATAGAGGAATGTTTTAAGACATCTTTCAAATTAAGGCCAAACACAAAACCATTTTTAATTTAACTATGTTTTCCGAATATTGTAATCCTAGTTCAATCTACTAGACTATTAGTAATAGTTCTCACTGGCATCACAGCCTTCCAAAGTCGCTCAGAAATTAACTGCACAGAATTCAACTTCTCAACCAAAAGTCGGTACCAAAAAATTGCTATTTTGTCCCTAATATTATTTAAATATTAATAATAGCCTAATTAAGACATAATTAAGTTAATTAATCTTTATAAAATTAATTTTTATTAAATGAAAAAGGGCAAAAGTTTTTCCGATCACTTTTTTCCTTACGCCATTTTACCCATAGCAATACACTCAACCCTGTCTAAATTCACACATTTGGAACCAGACTTTAGGCTATGTAAAATTATAAAATGTAAAAATAGACAATGTGATTTCATAAGATTGAAGCAAAATAATACCTTATAATAACTTATTCATTTTTTCAAGTTCATAAAATTATATTTCATAAGTATCCTAATGCTAGAACTGTAAAATCAAGGTAATTTCACAAATTATTTTATAAATATACGACTAGTAAAAAATATTTTAATATTTCATAATAAATTCTGAACATAAATAAGAGGCATCAACTGATTTGTGAAAATATAAGTTCATATTTCTATTATTCCCGGAAATCAGTGTTATTGGGAAAATAAACAAATGTGAAATAGCTGGGCATTTGTGCTAATTTAGACAGGGTTAAATGTACACACAAAATTGAAAAGCTTGTATAACCCTACTTTAAATATGGTAAATTATTAAATAATGTTTATAGATGAATTCTGTGCAGTTAAATTCTATGCGAACACTGCCTTCCTTCAGTGCTTCGTGGCTCTCCATGGATTTAATGGATTTCATGGATAATAGCATAACTTCACTCAAATACTTCCTTTTTCTAAAACAAGCAAAACATTAATTTGAGATCAGATCTTGAAAATTATTTATTTAAAAGAGCTACTGGTATAAATTTTTGTCAAATATTTTTTATTTTATGTTTTGAAGTTGTCTAGAAGCTGAAGAATGAAAAAGAATCGATGGTTTTGTTTTTAATAGTTCAAATCAGCCAATGTTTGTTTATAAAGAGGAAACTGTGCTATCATTCCCTAAATTTGGTGTCATTGGGGAGGACTCGACGGGTTGTGTTTTGGCATCGGTTTTGAATGTTTTATAAATTGAGTACAAAATGACTGCAATTTCGTTTAAATATTGTCGAAACCTAACTAAAAGATATAATAGAATATTGAATTATAAATTAATTAGATTTGAAATTAAATAGAGAATTTATGAATAAAATTCATGAAATTAGCAAATATCCAATAATGAATAAATGTCATTTATATGACAATCTTATAATAAATAAATTCATTATTCAAATTAACAAATCTACTGCATTAAGGGTAACCTGGTCTCTTAATAGAGAGAAGAAACTGCTTTTTATTTAATATAGTGCCCATTCAGACGTTTTAAAATTATAATCTTTAAAGAAAAAATCTTGAACGATTTAAGATTTAAGAACAAGGTTTTATATTATATTTTTACCTTTATATTACTAATGAATAGTGCATTGCTCTGAGCTTTGGGAGAGAGAGAGAGAGAGAGAGAGAGAGAGAGAGAGAGAGAGAGAGAATGCAATTTTAATTTAATCATAAAATTAATTTTAATAATTGAATATTTATTATAATTGTTTGTAATAAACTTAAGTATATGAAGTAATTTTTGTAATTTAAAGTCTATGATTAGCTTGTTGAAGCTTGTTGGAGAATTAAAATAAAATGAACATTTTTCGAATCAAAAATTTAAACCCATAAAACTATCTTTGTCATCTTCATTGCCTTTACAACCTCTATGTTTTTCTAATCCAATTCTATTACTGGAAAACATTAGTTACAATAAGCTTTTCATGTTGTTTTTATGCAGTGAAATTGATTAACACTAGAACAGCTATGTTAATTCTACGACGTTAACAGCCACGTTGGCAATAATACTACGAATAGCGATTCTATGCTTATTGTTTTTGCAAAGATTTTGCATACATTGAATTTGTATACAATTTATATATAAAAATTATAACTTGACCTCAGAAAGGATATGATTAATTAAAAGTGGGTAAATTAATTACCTTTTTAATAACATTTTTATATAAAGGGATAAAATGGATTAAAAGTCAAAAACGTCAAGAATCAATTAGCTGTCGTTTTAATTTTATTAACTAATTTGTAACTAGCTGGCAGTGCAATGTCCACGTGGCTGTTAGAGGATTAAAAATAATTTTAATTAATTAGAAAACGTTTTCTCAACAAACTTCCTATTCATTAAACAAAATCTTTGGACAAATATTAAGAAATTTAACTGCAATGATAATCAACTCGAGGGATGCCGCTGGTATCATCAACCTCATTTTACACCGACATGGTATTTTGTTCGGGATAACTCGGTATAAAAAACATTAGTTAATGCATTTTATCAATTTAATAATAAGTTTATATTTAGTTTATATAAGTAATTAAGTATATTAAAAAAATTGGCTATTGGTAGTTTTAAGACCATAATATTGAAAACTATTATATTTACTTGCTATTTTTCAGAAATGGAGATTCAAAATATATGCTATAATTTTAGTAGAGAAGCAAATAGTTCAATATTAAACAAGATCTTTTTAAATTCATCAAGTGAAATAATCGAAATTTTGCCTTATATGTACTCAGCAGGATTATTTTACCGAAATATTAGCGAAACATTATATCAATGGTGCGGACCATTTCTATTGATTGTCGTATATCTTGAGTTATTCACAAAGACTAGGTTAAAATGATACTATTCTAGCTTGTTTAGTTTTTAAAATTATTTCATTTATAGAATTAAAATTCTCCCTCTTATGACCAAAGATGAAATGATGGCTAAATATATGAGGGACCTAATGAGTACACCTCATTTATTCTTGGTGCCTATCAGAGCATCCATGTACCATATGTGATTGAATCAGGGGCTGAAAGTATAATCAAGCGAACTTCTATTGTCGCTTACGTTCATTCTGATAGAATTATGGCGGCAACTAAGAAAGGTAAATTGAAAAGTCAACAATGTCATTCAAACTAGATATTTTTAAAATGTCAATAAATTAATTGTCAGGTGAAGTTAACTCTCTTCTTAAACAATTCAAAAGCCTAGACATCGAAATTTATTATTGTATAATTATTTCTATCTTGGCAATCTCATTAATTAACTGCTTGTTCAAACGATCGGCCCATTCATTTTCCAAGAATATCTGGTTATATTCATGAATAATTCTGTCAGGGAACTGTTCAATTCGGATGTTCAAGGCATTTGATAGGCTGTTGGTTGGTGTTTGGTTAATAGTCTGCCTAATACTGCTGGCTGCATTTTCTGGCAAATTAAGAGAGAACACTCTCATTAAGAAACCGATCGATTGGATCGATTCCTGGCAAGATTTGTTTGAATGGAAAGACATAATGATTAAGTCGTTCAAGGTATCAACCATTCAAAACTACATTGAAACTTTTCCAACGGAACCGATGGCAAAAAGTTTCGCAGAGAGGATCAAATTTTTCCCACTAGACCGTCCTATTGAGGAACACAATTTTGATATGGATTCAATCAGAAAAGGCCAAGTTGCCATTGTCATGAACTGGGAGGCATTGCAAAATTTTAAGCCCAAGCTCATTTCGGAGTGTTTTGTTGAAGACGTTGACTTTCACATATCAAAAGAGGGCGGAATATCTCAACCCTTCTTTTTCGCAATGAATCAGATGAAGCTGAATGAATTGTACCAGAACACATTGAACCTTGTGTAAGTACAAAATATAAAGGTATATTGATTTTGAAAATATAATTTTTGCAAGTTTAGAATCAACATTTTTAGAGAAAGTGGCATCTTGGACGAACTACAACGCAAAATACTGAACTCAAAGCAAGTTCATAAAAACAATTTTAGACTATCTGGCTTCTCAGATCAAATTCAACCGTTTGACCTTAGACAATTGGATGAAATATTCATTTTATTCCTGATTTCTGCATCGATTTGTTTTATATCGATAATCATTGAGATAACAATTTGGTTCATTTTAAATCATTAAGTTATTTATAAAGTTTTTATCTTTGTTTCTTAATCATTTATCTAAATACTTTAGGATTTAAAACATTCAAAATAATCAACAAGCTAATTTGAGCGACATATTAATTAGTTTATTAATCAGAAGTAAAGTACTCATAATTTATTAATTAATTATCAATTTATATAAAGTTTATTACTATCAAAATGTTTTGCATGATTACATTTTGACAATTTATTTGGGTCTCTATTCCAGAGTTTTGTTTCAATACACCATTTGATGAAATCCTTAGCACTGAATCTAAACCCACCAGTCCCCCCAATCTAAAAGCCAATGAATGACATAATACCGATTTATTTGTACGCAAACATTGGTTGATTTGAGTCAAAATTCAGACATTTTTAATTTTCATTCAATTCTAATCAAAAGAGGATTCGAATAAATGAATTATTTCCCAGAATCTAATAGAAGTTGTCGACAGACAGACCTCAATAAGGTATTAAATAAAAGAAGGATAAGAACAGACACCAAAGAAGATTCCTGGACCAATGAGATATATTTAGATTTTGCAATAAATACACCAAAATATTAATAATTATTAATAATTAATATTATAGACTATGGGAAATATTCTATAACACTAATTAAGTATTGATTTCTACCTGTATTACATTATTTTTATATCAATTTATATATTCTTTAACAATTTAATTATCTTAATTAAATATCTACCAAAACATGCTACTTGGTTAAAAAATAAACTGTTTATTAACTGACATTTTTACATAAAATATTTTAAGCAACTATATTTAATTTAGCTGTATTTAGATTTATTTCTTTTCTGGGCTAAATTCCAATTGTATTTATTTAGGTCTGGATCAAAGTTCATATAAATAAACTAAAATTATCAATTAAAAAATTAAACATTGAAATAAATATATTTTATTCGAATTTTGTAAGCAATCAATATTTAATGATAAAATTTATTTTAGGATCATCAAAGTAAATCAATTTAAGTCTAATGAATCAACTGAATAATTTTTCAATTGAAAAATTGATTATTATTCAGGCTCAATAAATATTTTAGAGATGATTTGGTAACTTTTAAGTATTGCATATTTTTATTGTTTTTATAATTATGATATAATGTAGTTTTAATATAACAAATGGCCTTTGGTATATTTTGTAAAAACAAATATTGCTAGAACAGAATATACAAAAAATATTGATTATATCCATAGCACTAATTTTAAAACCAGAGATTAATTAGTCCTCTGAATCCAACCAAATAGTAAATGAAATATAATGAAAACTTGGTGGATGTGTAGAACATATTTAAATTAAAAGCAAAACTTATCCTGCATTTGCACATCTCAATCAAATCGGTTCTTCTGATGTTTCGGTTCTTCTGATGCTTCGGTTCTACCGATAATGACAGAACACATGTGTTTTTGGGGGTACTTTCTACCCTTCATCAGTGCCTGACCGAGAGTTCAGAGTCAACTGACTCAAGGCTCGACTTTTAAAGTCTAGAACAGATGGGGAGGTTTGAGTGCAAGACGTCTCTTATAACAGTTTTTAGTGAAATATTTTCAGGCTTTCGCTAATTTATTTGTTTACAGGACTTTAGCAGTGGCAACTGTGGCAGAACTCCCTGTCCGTCATTGAAGTCCGCCTAGATTGCTTTTCGATTTGCAGGTTTCAAGATAATTTAAATTAATATTTAATGGCATTAAGCTGATTTAAATCTTAGAATTAAATTTGTTTTTCAATACTAGGTAATTTAAATAAATATGTTTACTAGAAGACTGCAGACTGAATAATGATTTTAGTTGGTACCTTGCAACATGTGAATAATGCATAATTTTTATTGTTTTAATAATTTGAGCTAATAATGTAGTCATAATATCAGGAAATGCTTTGTGGTATATTTTGTCAAAACAATATTGCTAGGTAATAAAATATGAGATATTTGATTATATCTATAGCACCTAAACCAGAGACCTACAATTAAATGAACTATTTGTTAACTGACATGGTAAATTTGTGAATGTAGTTTCTTTGCATTTTTATAATTGGGTTTTCAAAAAAGAGTTGAATTTTCAGGTTTTGAATAAAATATTATTTGAAAAGCCCTTCTACAATGAATCAGGATACTTTACTGATTGAAAAATTGATTTCTGTAATACCAGTTTCAAAAGTGATAACAAATGTGACTTTAATTTGTTATAAGAATTGCAGTGATCAAGGCAATTTAACTGAGTTTTCAATATCATATAACTCGGTTAGTATTGAATTTGAATTTATAATCTTATACAGTTTGTGTCCAATAATAACAGGGTGTCGTCTTTGGTTACTTTTTATCCATTATTCACTATTTACTTTGTGGAAAATGTTTAAAAATTAACTATCAAGATAATCTAAGGGTAATTATCAAAGAATTAAAAAATTAATCTTGACAATAAAAATTTTGTTTGTTTTATAGATATGGCAAAATACTGTTCCGTTCGTAAAATATTTAGCCCGTGATAAATATTTAGAAAAATTTGAAATATTTATCCTGAGCGAAGCATATCTGGTTGAAATTATTAGTGGATTTAAAATATTAAAAGATAATTCATATCTTAGTTTCAAGAGATTGTTTGACTTAAAGGTAATTTGTTTTTAGATTTGACTCTTTTATAAAATATTAATACGTTTATTTTTAAATAGATTTGGATTTTAATCTTGGTATTTTCAATAATCACTATAATTTTATTAGCAAAACTTAGTAACATAACAGATAAATATGGTATACTTTCAATGGAAATAATGAGAACATTAACGACTCAGTCTGATATAAAAATTATTAGGCCAAATATTTTATGCAAGATGAAAAATAATTCTAAAATAATATTTTTATTAATTATTTGGTTGCTTTTCACGAATATAATAACCAAATGTTTTATGAGTTTATTATTGAGGTCTTATTGGAATCAAATCTCAGTACCATTTGTTGAAACACTGGAACAGTTGTTTGGAGATAAAATGTTCTCAATTGCAGCCAAGAATAATTCATTTGATTTTATTTCATTGTCTGGAAAATACAGTGATAGTCAAATTCGTTTACTCTATGAAAGGAAACAAAAGTACCAGGAGCAATTTGATTTTGACTTCAATTACCCCCTGGCTATTCTCGATGAAACTATTTTCAATGATATGGTCAACGGTTTGGCTATTATTTTGCTCAACAGCTTTGATACCATAGTATTTAGAGCTCAATATATCAGTGAAAGTGACAAATATTTTGTGTCGGATAACAAATATGTACTCCAATATGGCTGTCATTTTATTCCGAAAATTAGCCCTGTGTTTGACCATGTGAAATTCGCGTAAGTAAATTATGAAAAATATTCAACACTAAAATAATCAATATTGTTTACGTTGGTAACGTTTAGGTACAAACAAGTAATAGAAAACGGGCTCAACATTCATCATGATCTAATTGAACAAATTATCAAGCGCACCGAACAATTTGAAACACACAGGACCACCGATGTTTTCTTCAAAAATTCATCAGAAGATACTAATATTTTTCTTCAAATTAAGTTCAATGAATTTTTCCGAAACGACTTTTTTGTTTTAATTATTGGAATTACTTTTTCAATAATTGTATTAATAATTGAAATAATTTTTATTCTTTAAAATTATCCGAGAAGCAATTTGTATTTAGTAATAATGGCTGAAATCCAGGCTCCAATTTAATTTATACTAAAATTTATTAAATTATCATCTCAAGCTTAAATTATAATGGCCTAAATGCATAGTTTGATGGCACCAGGTAAAGTTCCTTATTCTTAATAAACACTAGGTAGCATTGATTTGGCATAATAAACATATTAAGTTACTTTGATACAAATGTTTTGATGTTACGGAACAGCATTTTAGTTGTAATTTTGCCTCTTTTCTGGTTATATCTAAATTGTTAACCATCAAGTTAAACTGATGTTCAGAAAGTCATTGTCATTTGTCGCCATTAAAACTCAAGCTATTGAGAACTGGAATATATTCTTTGTGTTTATTATATTCTTTGTGTTTACTTATCTCTGATAAATTATGCACCCAATACTCTTGAACACTAGCGTGATAAATGACTAAATTTGTCTTATCACGGTCAGACAATCATAGACAAAGTTAAACTAATTTATTATTAACTCAGAGATACGCCTGTCATTTCCAAAGCTACATAAACTAGGTGATATCGGGAATATTTTTTGTTAGGAGCATTTTAAGTGATCAATAAAAAAAATTAATAGTGAGGGTATTTTTATGATTGAACGATAGTTTTCACATTTTTTAAAGTGATTAGGTTTCGAATTGCAGGGATCAAGACAATTCAAATCAATATTCATTGGAACTAAACTGATTTAAATCTTTGAATTTTTCAATACTAGCTAATTTAAATAAATAAGTTTACTAGAAGACTATAGACAGAATAATGATTTATTTAGCAACTAGTAACATGTGAATACAATCCATCCTCGAAATAAGAGACCACTATTTAACGGAAACTTGATTTAACGGACAAAAATTTGCGGCACCACTGATTCCGTTATTCCAAGGATAGATTGTATGCATATTTTAATTGTTTTTATTATTTGAAATAATAATGAAGTTTTAAGATAATAATGGATTGGGGTACATTTTGACAAAATAATATTGTTATGTAATAGAATATGCAAGATATTTTGATATCCAATGGACTAATTCTAAACCAGAGACCCACAAGTAATTGAACTATTTGTTAGATGATGGTAAATTTGTGAAAGTAGTTTTTTAAATTTTAACAATGGTTATTTTTTTCAAAAAACAGTCAAATTTTCAGTTTCTAAATAAAAATTTAATTGAAAAGCCATTAATAGAATGAGTCAGGATTGCCCTTGTTATGAACTGTAAGGCATTATAAAATATTAAACCAAAGCTCATTTCTTCTGACAAAAGTCTACAAAATAGAATAATGAACTCAAAACAAACTCACAAAACAATTATAGACTAAGGCCGAGAGAAAAACATAAGATTAAAATTTTTATTTTAAAACATTTTTACATTAATTATTCAATATATTTGTTAACAATCAGGCAAGGTAAAAATATTTAAATTTAAAAATTGTGACAGCTTAGAAATTGTCAGGTTTTAGTCAAAACAATTCTGGTTGATTATAGTGGTATTAGTGTGCTGGAACAGCCAATCCCTTCAGTTGGACACAACAGAAAGCACCCAAAGGTTTTATACAAAAAACGATTGCTTTATTTTCGGCATAAAAATACAACTAAATTGTTAGGAGTCTAAACTAACAATTAATGAAATTAAAAAATAACTTCATTATTTTTCAATATTTTTTTGTAACGCCTGATAACAATAATGTGCACAGCAAACAGGTCATTTTATTTTAGTCAAATTGTAACTTGAACATTAAGTTTATACTTGAAGCTAAACTTCATTATATA
>JAQIWP010001716.1:0-13611 GCA_034695525.1 Euzetes globulus
TCTGTCGATGATTCTGTTGATGGTTCTGTCGATGATTCTGTAGATGATTCTGTTGATGGTTCTGTCGATGATTCTGTTGATGGTTCTGTCGATGATTCTGTTGATGGTTCTGTCGATGATTCTGTAGATGATTCTGTTGATGGTTCTGTCGATGATTCTGTCAATGATTCTGTTGGTGGTTCTGTTGATGGTCCAGTAGATGATTCTGTTAATGGTTCTGTTGGTAATTCTGTCAGTGATTCTGTAGATGTTTCTGTTGATGGCTCTGTTGGCGGTTTAGTTTTTTCTTCAATCGATGGTTTAAATGTGTGCAAGGGTGTTTTTGTTATTTTATTTGTAACTTTGTTTGGAAGTTTTGTCGGAGGGTTTGTTTCTGTAACAGTTGTCGTCTGATTTTCGTTAGGAAGTGATACGGTCTCAGCCTTTGTATTTGTTGTCAATAATGTTAATATTGTTTCCAAATTCAATGAAGAGGCTGTATTTGCAGTATGTATTGCCTCGACTTCTGATATTGAGCTTGCTTTTAATGAAGTTGTTTCACGAGGTCTATTGGGAGTTGTTTGCATTATTGTAGTTTTGGTTACTTCAGTCTTTTGAGTTTCAGTAAACACAGTCGACTGTTTGATAGGTTTTTCAGTCGTCGCTGAAATAATATTTTGTTCTTTAGAAGTAGAGCTCAAAGAAGATGATTCTATATTTTGTGATAAACTCTCTGTAATCGTTGGCGAACTAATTGTTGTTTCGTCTTGAGTTACAGTCGTAGAAGGTTTCTGTGTCGTCGTATGATATGGTCTTCCTATAGGCCTGACAGGTATCCAAATCGGACGATTGACACGAGTTGTTGTCAATATTTTTCTTGTAGTTGTAGTTGTAGTTGGAATAGTAGTTGTACTTATGATAACATTGACCGGAATTGGAGGTTTTGGCGGACGGAAAGAGAATTTGATTGGTTGCCAGGGTAATGCCTTCGGCTGATCAGTTCCCATTTGGTTCGACTGGTTTAACGATTCCGATGATAGAGACGTCGATTCAGGAGTGATATCCGTAAAACTGTGAATCATTTCATTTATAATTACCTTCGTTATTGGTTTTAATTCTGTTTGTGTCTCCAAAACAGTAGGAACGGAAGGAACAGTTATTTCATATTTTGTAGTTTCTATTTCAGCATTTTTTGTTTGTGTCATTACTTCTTCTGATCCAATCAAAGTTATCTTTGATATACCTTCAGGTGTTATGGTTGACATATTGTACTCATTCGCCATAGTTGTTTCCATAAGAGTCTTTCCAGTTTCACTCTGAGTAGTTTTTATCAAATTTTCAGATTGCGTCGTTATTTTCGTTGATTCAGTGGTTGTCGATTCCGTTACAGTCATTTCACTTACTTTGTCTGTTGGCCGAGAAGTAAGTTTCATGTTTGCAACACTTGTCATCACCGGTTCTGTAATTAATATTGTTGAACTTGATATAATGGGTGTTGCAATTGAAGTACTAGAAACAATAATCGATTCTGTAATTGATTCTGAGCTAACTTTTGGTTTGGTCTGGGTCAGTTGTTTCTTAGTTGTGGTTTTTGGCAAAAGAGTCGTTATATTAGGTTCAGTTGGTTTGTGCGTAGAAGTAGTTACGACTATAATTGGTACTTTTTTCTTTGTAGTAGAACTCGAAGGTTTTGGTGTTGAAGACTTTGAAGCAGTTTTTGAAGTCAATGCAGTTGTTGTGTGAGTTGTTTCTATAGATTTTGTAGCAGTTGGGCTGACTTCTATAGGAGCACTTGACTTTATCAAGTTCTCTGTGGTTGGCTTCCATGTCGTTGATTTGATTGCGTTGATTGAAAATTTTGAAGTGGAAGACAGTTGTTTTGTTACACCTTTGTCAGTGGAAGTGACCTTTTGTTTGGTCGAAGTTAAAGCAGATTTAGTGACATTCATTGTAGGTTTGGTTGAAATTAAAATGTCCACTGTCACATTTTTTGGGACTGCTGTTGATGTCGTTGAGTTGATTGAAGATTTTGAAGTGGAAGAAAGTTGTTTTGTCACACCTTTGTCAGTGGAAGTGACCTTTTGTTTGGTCGAAGTTGAAGCAGATTTAGTGACATTCATTGTAGGTTTGGTTGAAATTAAAATGTCCACTGTCACATTTTTTGGAACTGCTGTTGAAAGTTTTTGTTTTGCCGTTTTTGATGTTGTCTTAGAAGTAGTTTTAGGTCTAATAGATTGGGTTGTAGTCAATGGTCTTGTTTTTGCTTTTGTTGTCTCTTCTGATAAGATAGTTGTCGATTGAGGTGACATTTGTTTCGTTTTTGTAGTTCTCGGACGAAGACTTGTTATTCGTATTGTTGACGTATTAGGATTTTGTGTCAAGTTTTGACTTTTCTCGGTAGTGGTTGATAGTAGTCTCTTCACCTTGGTTGTTAGTCTATTGGCTGGTTTTGTGACATCTGTGGACACTGTAACAATTGTGGCAGTGGTTGCAACACTTGGAGTAGTTTTAACTATTCCTTTGGTCGTATTTGTTTTATTGTTAGCTATCTTGGTGCTTGTGGTGACTGGCAGTGATTTCCTTGTAGACCCAGTTCTAATCGATGTAGGCCTCGATGTAACTGATGTGACAGAACGTGTTTTTGTTGGTTTTGATTTTGCTTTTGTTATTGGAGTACTTTTTGTTACTTCTGTCGTCAAATCATTGGAAATAGACTCATGACTTTGAGAAGTATTTGAGTTTAAAGATTTTGACTTTGTTGGTGGTACAGTAATTGTTGAAGTAGTTTTTGTCAGTGTCTTGATAACTTTTCTCTTTACTTTTGTTGTTGTTCTTTCTGGCACTGATACCGGTCTTCGCGTTTTGGAAGTAGCTCTTGAAGTATTCAGCTTTGAAGACTTTGAAGCAGTAGTAGCTTCAGAAGTTGTTTCAGATGAAATAGAAGTTATCGGTTGAATAGGTGTCAGTCCTTTTGTTTTGATTTTTCGTTTGGCAACAGTTGTTGTGTCAGTTACTAAGTTTGTCTCAAAGGGTCTGGTAGGAGTCGAATTAACAGTTGTTTCGGTTGTAATCTTCGTCTTTGGTAGTTTAGTCATCTTTTTTGGGCTAGATGTTAATTTATGTTTTGTAAGTTTTGGCTTTGGTGTCAGTGAAGTTGTTTTTGTCCCGTTTGCCGACAATTTTTCTGTCGTTTTTAAAGTGTTTGGAATGATTTCTGTTGACTCTGGTGTCGGTTCTGTAATTGAAATCTCTTCTGGTCCATTTGAAATAGATTTAGTTGTCTTTGATTTTAACTTTCGACGAACAGAAGCTGTGGTCAGCGATGGAACAGATATTTCTTTTATTGTAGTCACTACAGAGGGTTTCAATGACTTCTTCGTTGGTTTCATACTTGACACTTTTAGTTTTGGGGTTATTTTCTGAGTTGCAATCTTAGCCTCATTTGTTTCTGTTGTTATGCCAGTTGTGGTTGACTTATTAGGGATAGAGTAGAATTGGTTTTACTAAGATACTTTATTTATGCTTATGATCAATACAATAAAAGTACATAATTGAGGTCTTTCAAAAGTATTCAAAAAGAAAATAAACTTACTGTTTGCCTAGTTCGTTTTGCTTTAGTCGGCCTCAGTGTTGATTTTTGAGTCTGTTCTTCACTCATACCGATTGTTGTCGAGATATTGAGTTTTCCATTAGTTGACAACTGCTTTGGTAATTTTGAAATTCTTTTGCTTGCTTTTGATGTTGTTGAAGATTCAGGAATTGTACTATACACTTTTGTAGAAGACAACTTGCCTACTGGTGGTCTTGAAGTAGTCTTTAGAACCCTTTTCCTCGACGCATTTATTGATAGTCTAGGTGTAGTCTCTCTAATCTTGATTGAAGTACTTTTCGATATTTCATAAATATCTGTGAATTTGTTTGAACTAGGGCTAATTCCAGAATCGATCCACGAATGTGTGGTTACTATGGAGTTACCCATATTGGGAACAACAAGACTCGGTATTGCAATTGGCTTCCATTCCTTGCCTTTAGGAGAGGGCTTATTATCATGTTTTACTTCTTTTATGGTTGTTGTCGGTGTTTCCTTTTTTAATGTAGAAGTTATCAATTTAGTAGTCGAGATAGTAGTGGGAGCTTCTGATTTGGAGTGGGTCATCACATCGATAGGTTTGATAGCAATAATGGGTTTTATGTTAATCGGAACGAAATCCGGTTTAGGCTTCTCTGACTTTTTTATGCTCTCAATTGAAATGCTTTCCATTTTAGTTGGATCTGAATTTTGACTTTTAGTTTGGAAAGTAATAGTAGTTGAGGAGGGTTCAATTGTTGTTAGAAAGGGCTCCATTCTAGTTGGAGAGACCTCCACTTTTAAAGTGCTTTGAGTTGATGGTTGGTCTGTTATCGAACTGGTACTTATTTCAGAGCTCATTTGATCTTTTTGTGGTGGGTCAATAAAGTTGGATACATCTGGCAGAATATTTTCACCAGAATAATTTGGTCGCTTAGGAAAAACTGTAACTTTATGAATAATTGGCTTGTTCTTGGTTGGTCTGGGGTGATAAGGTTGATTTGAAGGGCCATTTGATGGGGACTCTTTCATGGGTCTTTGAGGTTGAGCTGGGATGACTGGTCTTTTTGGGGGTCGATATTTCTGCTTCTTAACTATTGGTCTTTTTGAACTAGAATAAGTTGCGAATGTTGAGGATGTGCTTTCTATACTTGGTTCATCATTCGAGTCTTCATCCATTTCCAGGTCGTCATCGATCATAGGAAGAGTAAGTGATTCATCGGTGATAACTGGCCGTCCAGTTGTAACCTTTACTTTCGGCTCATTTTGATTCAATGATGGCTTTTTATGGTTTTGTGAATTCGATATCGTATTCTTCGGGGCTTTTGTATTAATAATGGGTTTGCGCTGAATATTCATTTCTAAATCTTGATCCGGAATCGGAGCGATCGGATGAAATTGATCTGCTGAAGGGGACAGACCTGGCTTAAACTCATTAAATGCATTATCATCAATGTTTGGTCGATTTAAATCAAGGGGTCGGTTTCCAATCAGTCCTTGATTCAGTAAATGATCCTCATTCATATCATTATCTGGATAATTTTGAACAAATGGATCACTTGGTCTGATGTTAACGTTTGGTAAGAGAGGCTGTTCTTCTTCATCTTCTAGGTGTCCGATTTGATTGAGATTTGGTTGATGCATAATTGAAGGCGAGCCCAATGGCGGTGGAGTCACAATACTTGACTCTAATTCACTGTTATCGCCCAAAATTCCCAAATTATTTTCATTTATCGAAAAGTCAGGTCTTTGAAGCCATTGTTGGCTTTCAATAGGTTTTGATTCTTCGGTCACAAAATTAGGCCTTTCGTTAAACCAATTGAATGACTCTTTTTGTGGCCTTTCATTAGAGGGCTCATCTTGTTCAACTATAGGCAGAGTCTGTTTTTTCTTTTTATCGTGGGAATTATTACCTGGCTTTTTAGAAATGTCTGATTCATAGATTCCAGGGCCTTCATCATCGTCATCATCATATCCATAGCCATCATTAAACTTGTCTTTGACTTTGGATAACGTATTGAATTCATCGTTTGCCAAATTCGTGTGAGGACTGACCTCTTGATTTGTAAACACAATTCCATCTCTTACACTCTCAACATAAGATAGGCCAATTAGTAAATGTATTATAGGAATTATTTTTCCCAAAGAAAATTGCATGATAATATCAAGATCATAAAATTAGTGCTTGATTATTGCAATTCGATTAGAAGTAATTTTTTGCTCGAGTATAATTTGACTAAAATATTTAAGTTTGCATCACAGTTCTAATAAAAGTATTAACTATAGTTTGTTCTTTAAATGGGTTTGTTGAACTTATCGAGGTAAAAGGCCTACATGAGTTTCCTCGCATCTGGATGTAGTTAAGAAAAATATTTATAAATCAGCATGTTTATTCTGCTTAAAGTCAAACGCAGAAATTAATTATTCATTAAAAATGATTCTAAACTCAATATTCACATGAATATTGTAACCACACAATTTGAATAGAAAAACCCAAGCTCAATTTTTCTAGTGATGGTATTTGTTTAATAACTTTAAGGGTCTCTTTTAGGGACTCCCTAATCAACTTTATTAGAAATTAAATTAATATAAAAAAGGTCCTATTTATACATATATTGTAATTAGTAGTAAATTTTATTTGGTTTTAGCTACGAAATCATTTTGTCATTTGGTTTTTCATTAATTTTTGTTTTATCTGTTAAATGAATTTTGAACGAGGACATTTATCAGTTGAATGATTTTAGTTTTTGTCGAATTTAGTTTTAATGAATTTTTTCAAACAAATCCTGAATAATGAAAACAAAACTAATTTAAATTTAAGGTTCTTTACGAGGAAACAGAATCGGCGCCCCTTTTCTTTTCACGGGAATCAAGATGTGGTGCCAGTTGTCATCACTATCTTTTGACACACCTTTAGTGGTCACTTCTTCAACGATTTCTTCGTTTTCACTATCGTTTGATTCCTGGGTTGGTTCTTCAGTTACTTCAACATATTCATATTCAATCTCATCTTCTTTAAGTGGTACTTCTTCTTTAATTTCATCCTTTTCTCTTTGGCCTTCGACTACGACTGGCTCTTCAATTACTTCCTCGATCTCTTCATCGTTCTGATCACCATTGGGTTGTACTAGTTCTTCAGCAGGCTCATCATTTTGGTCATTAAGAACAGCTTCTTCATCATTTACTTCTTCCGATTCTAAACTTCCGTTTGAGTTATTCTCTTCGGAATTAGAAGCTGTAGTGATGTCAGTCTCTTCCACTTCCTCTTCAATCTCATTACTCGTATCAGTTTCATTAACTTTACCTGTCTCATCAGAAATTTCATTAAGATTTTCCTCTTGATTTTCATTTTTGATAGATTCTTCATTTGTTTCTATATTTTCAGGATTCTCCTCCAGCTCTGAGTCTGAATTTTCCCCTATATTTTCATCTTCACTTTCTTCTTCATTTTCTTCCAGTTTAGATTCTGGTGCATGCTCAGTTATCATATTAATTTCAGAAGAAGATTCAGTCAACTCTTCACTTTCCTCTGCATTTTCTGTAACAATAGGTTCATTCGTTTCTTCTTCATTGATTGGCTCAAACTCATTATCGTTTATGATTTCAGTGGTAATCTCTTGGGTGGTTGTTTCAATAGGTGCTACAGTAGTAGTAGTAGTAGTAGTCGAAGTAGTAGAAGTAGTAGTAGGAGTAGTAGTGGTAGTTGTCGTCTTTGGCCTTTTTGTTTTGAGGGTCTTTCTTTTTCTCTCAGTTGTAGTTAGTGTTGAAGTAGAGATTGGACTCTTAGTGGTCTTTTTAGGTCTTCTCTTTTGTTGTGTAACAGTTTTTGGTGTTTCAGTTGTTGTCGTTTTCTGCTTTTTAATCAATTTCTTTTTAATCAGTTTTCTTCTGTGAGCTGTTGGACTCGCTGTTGTGCTTGTCGAAGTTGTAGACCTTGCAGGAGTTGTCATTGTTGCTGAGGTTCCTAAGGTCATATCTCATTAAACATAACACATAAACAGCGATTTTACTATTTTAAAAATATCAATACTTTTCTCTGCCGTAAATTAGACTTCAATTTTAAAGATAAATTTTTTCCTTAGCCATTGGCTAAAAACAAAACTTCTCTACCTTTTCTTGTTGTAATTGCTATGATGTCCATGATGTTGCCATTCATGCTTCCCATTGTAGGTCTTACCCAATCGGAGTTGATTAATTCAGGCTGTTTCTTAGCTGGGGAATACGGACCCATCACTGGTTTCCATGCTTCTCCCTCAGACGGTGCTATAGTTGGATATTCGATGATCGGAACGGGTGTACGATGTCTTTTGCCTAATGTAATAGGTTGCCAGGGATCTTTAGTAGTGTCAGCAATTGGTTCACTAATGTTATTTGCCAAGGTACTTGAATTAATTGTGGCAGTTGTAAAAGGATTGGTCACAAGAGTGGTTGATAAACTTTCAGGAGTAGATGGGGAAGTGGCAACTGTTGGACTGGTATTAATTAAAGTAGAGGTCGGTAGCAGTCTAGTGGTAGTGGTAGCGGGTGTCTCATTTGAAGCAATAGGGTTTTTCATTTCTTTTGTTATATTATTTGTATCAATTTGGTCATTTACAATGCTGTTGTTACTATTGCTACTCTCTACAGGATTAGATGTACTAGGGCTAACATTACCTGGTTGTTCGGGAGGAATTGGAGGGTAAAGTTCAATAACATCACTAACATTCTGATTATTTTGTTCAATAAATTCTGTGGTCGATAAGGGAGTGGTTGTTCTCTGGTTGAAAATTGTCCAAAGACTAGGGGGCTCTGGAGGACCTAGGGGTATTTTCACTATAGGCTTAGGCTTTTTGCCTAATTTTGGTTTTTGTTTTGGGTCTGATTGACCATTGTCTTCATCGGGTTCAATTATTGGTAATTCAACATCATCGTCATCAAAAAGTGGCTTTAAGGTGGATGGATAATCTATATAATTGTCTTCGTCATCAAATCCTATTGTAGTTGTGGACAGTCGAGGTACTTTCCTAACTTTATTCGGTCGTTTTAAAGTCTCTTGGTCCTCAAATGGGTCTTCAAATTCTTCTAAAATCGTCGGTTTGTCTTTATTGTTGCGAATAGGATACTGAGTCGAAGGTTTACCAATGTTATCCAGAGCACCAGGATAACTAGGACCACCAGGATAACTAGGACCATTAGGATAACTAGGACCACCAGGATAATTAGGACCACCAGGATAATTAGGACCACCAGGATAATTAGGACCACCAGGAATAGGAAAGTTGTTAGAAAAGTTGTTGAAATGTTGCCACGTCATAATGTTGTCGTTTGCTTCCATGTCATCATCTTCTGGAAAATCATAGCCCCCTGGAAGGGGTAGTGGACCATAAATTTGTTGGTTTTGAGGCAAAAAAGTATTTTGCTCATCAATTGGTCTATTAATTGGTTGAAATGTATTGGGATATTGAGGTCCATATATGGATGGATTTTTGATCTTGATGTTGCCAGGACCATTCTGTCCTTTTTGCTGAATTGTTGGTGCAAATATTTCAGGTAATGATGGATTCGGAAAGCCATCTTGCTGCTGCTTATCAATATGTATGCCATTGTTATTGGAAGACATTGGGTTGGTCTGTTGCTTGGGGAGGTGCATCCACTCCCTACTATTCTCATCAAAAGTCCATCTGTTACCATTCTTGTCAACTCTGATCTTTCTCTTGACTACTGGGTGTTTGACAGGCTTCAAATTGTTTAGGTTATCAGATTTCACAATAAGATTGTCCCGAATTTGAGGCTTAGAGTCCGTCCATGACTTGCTTTTGGTCGGATTTGCAAAACCTGCTTCCGCTGTAATAATTGCAAAACAGATTGCAATCAATACTAACTTGTATTTCATATTAATTTCGAGGAACTGTTCCCTAAAACAATGGTTTGGATTTGAGAAACAAACAAAACTTTTTATGACTTCAATTTAATTTTAGTCAAAAAGTCAAAGGATTGGCCTATTTTGCCACTCAGGCTACAAACATGACTGATCTGTGAAAATGAACTCCGAATCACACCTGTGCTCTCTACCAATCAACACATTTTCAGATCGACATATTTTTCAAGTAATTACCTAGGATCAATGCTCGAAAACAAAGAGTTACCATGCTAAAATGTTTAAAATTCGTTTTTTATATCAGTTTTATCTTTTGTTTAATTTGAAGAATTGAAACTTGGATGATTGAACTGGGTGAAAATAATTTACTAACGAATTAATCAAAATTATGATTTAGTGAAGGGATGAATAAAATTTTAATTACATTGAATTTAAAATATTGAATAAAGTCTGCAAATCAGGCCTTCCATGAACTCCACCGAAACCATTACCGGAATTGATTCCAATATTGAGTCCGCCGTTCCCATTATGACTGCCTTCACCGCCAAAACCATTGCCTGAATTAGGCCCACTATTATTACCACCCTTTCCATTATTATTGCCGATACCTCCGATGCCATTACCAGAGCTTTTACCAATATTTCCGCCTCCATTGCCATTATTGAGACCAAAGCCTCCCTTACCATTAAATGAGTTGTCGGACCCATTATTACCACCGACTCCATTAATAAGCCCAATGCCTCCGAAACCATTACCCGAATCGTGACCAACATTTCCGCCACCGTTGCCGTTAAGGTCACCGATCCCTCCGAAAGCGTTGCTTCCGTTCGTTCCTCGAACATTGCCTCCGATTCCATTATCTGTGCCAACTCCTCCATGACCATTGCCGGCCCACTCGCCAACATTAAAGCCACCATTTCCATTAGCATATCCGGACCCACCAACTGAATTGGCGCTGTTGTCCTGAATTGCATTGCCGCCAATGCCATTATTTTTTCCAACTCCGCCAACACCATTGCCTGAATTGGAGCCGATGTTAGAACCACCGTTTCCATTGTTTTCACCCATTCCTCCCAATGAATTTCCGATATTATTTACTTCTGATTTAATCCACTGATTATTACCACCGATGCCGTTATACTCTCCTTCGCCGCCAATACCATTACCGGCACTATTGCCAACATTAGCGCCACCGATCCCATTGTTATCTCCTATTCCTCCCTTGGCGTTGCCAATATTTTCACCTTTACTATTGCCCCCTACACCGTTCCAAATACCGGTACCTCCAACACCACCTCCAGAGTTGTCCAGAACATTGCTGCCTCCATTACCATTGTTGGTACCGACTCCGCCCCAAGCATTGCCAGCATAGTCTCCAATATTATTGCCTCCAATACCGTTCCATTCACCTTTTCCACCCTGGCCATTGCCAGAATCAGAGCCAATACTAGCACCTCCATTTCCATTGTTATCACCGGCACCTCCCCAAGCATTGCCACCAAATATGCCCGCATTATTACCACCAACACCATTTTCAGGATACTTTACTACTTCTCTGGGCTTTTCTTTTTGTGAATGTGGTTTAAGTTGATTCCAATCCCATTCATTCGTATCGGTTGTAGTTTTCTGTCGGTCCAAACTTAAGGGTTTTCGAGTGGAAAACCGGAAGGGGTTCAAAATGGTTGGTCTGCGTGTTATTTGTATCAATTTGGTCGACAAACGATCTCTCAGTCTTCGAGTCGGTCTTTGATGGTGTTGAAGGACTGGTCTGTGAACTATCTTATTGTTGGTCACATCAAATAGTTTATGAGTTCCTTCCTGTTCCTGTGCTTCGGCTGAAGATAGTATTTTCTGAAAATCAGGTTCATTCTGATCGATGTCTGGATTATTATGCAAATCAATGTTTGAAGTAATTGTGGTAATGGAGCGACCGATGCTGTTCTCTATGGGTTCTTCTCCACCAATAGGTTCGGTATACAAACTTTGAGCGACTGATAAAAATCCAATAGTTATTAGCAATGAATTCATTTTAATGGTCTGATCACAAAATAAGTGCAATTTTAATTAAATCTAATTTTATTTATAAAGAAATGCAAATAATAAGCACGACTTGACTTTTCATAATTGACTTCGGCTTTTATTTGCTTGACTTGTTTTCTACTGCTTTTAAAACTATGACATTGAACTGATAAAATTTAACCAGATGAATTTTCAATATTTCAATTCAATTAGTTAATAACCTTATAATAAATATTTGTTTCATGGAATTTTTTCAATGCAGTTCCATTGAGCAATTATATTCAACGATATAAGGAGGCTTTTTTTTAACAAACTTGGTCAATTAAATGATATTTTAAAACAGTAATTCAAATCATAGGAAAGGGAAGGCTACCCTTTTTTTTGTATTATGTATAGTTTCCTTTCGAACGCTGAAACAATGGGCAGCTATGACCGATTTCATAGTCAAACCCAGTTCACTTGACACCGGCTGATCTCGATTGATCCAGTGTCATCTGCATTTTCTCTTTAATTATTATTAAAAAAATTAATTATTCATTTATTAAGTTTATAACATAAAGTTGTTTTGAACAAAAATGTTATTTAATAATTTAAAAATCGCGCGCCTTATCTTGTCTGATCCATTTTTTCAGGATCAGCGAGTCCAGACTAATAAGGTTCAGCCAACTATGAAATGGACACGCGGGTAGGACCAGGTTTCAGGAGTTACTATGAAATCGGCCCTATGAGTGTATATAAGCAATATTTACCTCACAATCACAGACTTCAGTACTGTATTACACAATTACACAATGAATCAACATAAATTCAATACCAATAAGATTGAACAGTGGTCATTCACTATTTTGGGTGTTAAATGTTAAAAATGCTTTCCTGTTATACAAAAAAAGGATAGCCTTTTCAAATTTCAATATTTAAACATTTTTATGACACAATTGTTTTTGTTGTGAATAAACCCAATTAAAGAGGGTTTTGTAAATATCATTCAATTCCTGATACAATCCTAAGATTAAAGTCTTGAAAAAGTTTTGATAATTTAAATGATACATTTATAAATTAATAATTTTTTTAATACGATATTAGCAACTAAATAAAATTAATTTATAATGATCCAGGAAACGATCTATTGGTTATTTTTTGACTTGTCATTACCCAATGCTTTTCTGCGATAGAAATAAGGCTCAAAATTTAATGGTTTTTCTTTAATGAGTGGATTCCACTTTTGAGAAGTTGGCATTTGTTTGAACAGTCTTTCCTCCGACTGAATCGAGTCATTGTCTTCTTCTGGGTCTTCATTCGATTCATCTTCATTTGTAGATGGAGTGGTACTGATTGACAAAGACTGGTGTTTTGGGTATGGTAGAAACCTTGCGTCTTGATCAATTTTGCCAGATTGTATCTTCTTCTTGTTATTTATTTGTTGAAACAGTTCTGATGAGGAGAACTCTTCGTATGAAAATGCGCCAGGTTCTGACGGATCTCCGCTCATATACTGTAATTCTGAGCATGGATTGGCCACATTTGTGCTCTTAATTCCCGAAGATATTGGTTCTGAGAACTGATTTCGACTCTTCCCTGTTTTCTTCAATGAATTTCTTCTGTCTCTAACCAATGAACTTTTGATTGTTTTGATGATATCTTATGAAAGTCGTCCGCTTTTAATCAGGTGGAAAGATTTAGCAAATAAATTACCTGAACTATGTCTTCTCTCATTAGCAAGGTCATTCTGTTTAATTAGGTTTTCATTTGAATTATGAAATGAGAAACAAAACACAAAAAAAGATACAAAAATAAAATTGAAAATTAATAATTTAAAAATATCAAGCATTTCAGTGAATGGTTTTTATTCAACTAAAAATAAAATAATTACTCATTTAACGGGTTAAAATATTGTACTTGATTAAATTATTTTTGATTTTGACAACCTAAAAATGAGGTCCTAATTCAATTAGTAATTAAGCTCCAAATTCAGTCACACCTGTTGTTCCAAATATTTTACAATGAAAATTTAATCTTTGCTGATTTCTCATGAAGTTTTTGTCACAGCCAATGATCATGCACCTATTGGTATATGTCGACAATGTTTTAAATTCTTTAAAGACAATACAAAACAAGGGTTTGCCTCAAACCTAATCCACTACATTTACACCATTAAACTAACCTATTCCTATCTTAACCTATACTAAAT